>WMED01029302.1:0-10292 GCA_019650415.1 Pipa parva
GCGCAGTCGCCCGAACTGTTCGCACTACTTCGGACAATGGTGAATTCCCCCCTCAGTATATTAGAAAAAAAATGTATTATGCATTTACAGCACACATTAATTTTTATTAATTGGACTGGACTGTTCTTTTAACATTTAACAAGAAGTAGCTGAGAGAGGGAAGCAGCTTCAGTAACAAACTGGTGCTAAATTGTGAAGGGTAGAAATAAATAATTTATATGACAAAAAGCATTTATTTAACTTTTATTTAACAGTGCCAAACAGACAGTAAATAACTGTTGGTGCCTAAACTGTTCCTTTAAAATTTGCTTAGGTGAAACCACACAGCAATATGTGCTCAGAATCCATATATTGCACCTAAACAATACTCAGTTGCCTTTGCTAGTTTGTAGGGCTAAGATCAGACATACTGTATGGTCACTAGGATCAGTTTTGCTAAATGCTTTTACAGGTTAGACATGAGCCTATTATGTTATGTTGTGTTAGAGTTCATATTTTGATATACCCTTTTTCAGCTTGAAGCACTATACAGTAAGTAATGTCCTATTAAAAATAAGTTTTCCTATTCAATATAAGATAAGCAACATACGTATTTATGTACGATTTGTTTCCATTTAAAATTTGAGTTCAGAATGGAAGTTGACACTGTTTTTAAACTGTTCTACCGTGTTAGCTATAAACAAAAGCAAAAACAAGTAGAATAGAAGTGATACCTTCTATTGGCTAACTGAGAAGATGGTATGTTTGATGAAGAGACCTGAGTAGTTCAGAGATTTGCAATTCCAGTCTTTCTCAGTTAGCTGATATACTCTAGGTATCACTTCTACTCCACTTATTTCTAGTAATTGCCTTGTTCTCTTTAATAAACAATTACATTATTAGAGTGATATGTGATATGTGATACCATTACTAAACAATTTATCCATTACTTTATTTGAAAAAAAGCAACAACAGCAACAGCGTCTCATTCTTTAAAAAATAAAAAGCTTTTGTAAACAAAATGTACATTGCAGATCTGGCGGATTTCCGATATAATGTTTTTAAGGCTGATTATTGTAAGGAACATGGAAAAAAAAATGTTGGAAGACAAATCTTCTTATGGTTTAATGTCAATATGTAGGAAGAATAGCCTCCCTAAGGTTTCGGCTTCCATCCTACTTTGTATAATACAGTGACGAAAATAGAAAAGCACTTAGGTTGCTTATTCTTAATGACACCACTAGAGCCTTAATTAATGAGTAAAGAGTTGTCAGTGTTTCTGCATGTTTCACATTATCTAATTACAGAAAATGTAGCAGGCTCCAACAAAAGAATTTAGCTGTAGGACAAAAGGAAGAACATTAAAAAGCAAACAAGGGAAACAAGTCAGCATTCTTCTCTGCACTCTGACAAGGACCTGTCAGAGATGGGAATTGTAGAATAGTATTGTCTAGCGCTTAGATGGCAGGGCTGAGGTTGTGGAATGATCTACAACTGTAAATAACTCATTACATTTTACAATGGATTCAAATTTATCAAGGGATACAATGGGCAATGTGAAATTCACCACTGGTGGAATTCTCAATTTACTTTGGGATTTATAATCCAGACTCCTGTTTCCACCAGCCTTATTGAAAAGAGAATTGTTGCAGCATGCTGTGTTTTTTCACAACACTTGCCTCGCTCCTTGTTAAATATACACTAAACATTAAAAGTGACGGTGCACTGTAAAATCTGAAATCATGCATAAGCTTTCTAACACATTACAGTAAGCTGCAGTAAGTCTCCCCGGAAGCTTCAAGCAGCCATGTCATTTCCACAGATGTATTAGTACCACATTTAGGTGTTTATCACTCATATTCCATATGGCTATTTAGTCTATAATAAGTAAATTATTCCTCTGGTTTGTGTCTTTTCTGTGATCTATCCCTGTAACAAATATCTTACATATATATATATGGGGGATATTCACTAAAGTCCAAATTGTTGCATATAGGTGTGAATTCGCCAGATAAAGACTGTCTCGCAATAGGCTGCTACTGTTGTGTCTTTATTATGGGAAAATTGTCACAATCTTAACTTTAAAAAATTGACGTGACTTTATAATGGGGAAATTGTAGTGGATTTGCTATGGGAATCTACTGTTTGCGAATTCGACAGTTGAATTCGCACCTTAGTGAATAACCTATAGAAAGCCTATCATTACTATGAGAAAAAATAGCTGAAGCTGCTGAATTGCTCTTTGTATTACCAGTGGTATAAATAAACACCTGGGGGCCCCAGATTGGCACAGAGCCCCCACCATTGATTCTTTGCAGGATCAGTACTGAAGCCCCCCTCCCTCCTGGGCATGGTTAGCGTGCAATAGATATCTTTTATACAAACAGATTTAATGGTAATCTATAAAAAGAACGCATTTTTTAATTATTTTTTTTTTAATGCTTCAGTGAGATATTCGGTTACCTTTCTTTTTTGAGGTTATCTCGTTGGGTCATTTTTGATAATCCAGTCCCCAGACAACCGACAATCTGCCAGAATACTTTTAAGGGCGAAATTGAATAAACTCGAAAAGGCCGATTTCACCTTTCTGAGTTTATTCCCGAGAGATCTCGGCAGTTTCTCGTGGTAAATGACCATTGAAAAATCGAGATTAAAAAAATTAGATTGAAAAGTTTCTGATGCTAAATATTGATCGAACAAATCTCGCAATATTTACTGCAAGAAACCTACATTTCACCTATGAGTTGCTTCTTCATAGTTTGCGTTGGTGTCTACTACCTTGATCACCTGCTAAATTGTTGGGATTCTGGTGGTTTTCCAGTTGTGTAGTAAGAGAGTTCTCCCTGCTATTAGTAGATGTTGTAGTCACATTCAATGGTTTGCTGTAGGCTGAATTATGGATGCCCAGTAGTATGAGTTATGGCTCTAGGTGTATATTGATATCAGTTATTTTATGGTACACCCTTAGTACTTTGTTCCAAAAACATTTGACCTGTGGGCAGTCATAGAGAATATGTCTTAGTGTGCCAAGTCCTCCTCAGTTTTGTCAACACAATGGAGATGTGGTTGGATGGATTTTATTTAATCTTGTAGGAGTATAATACCAATGCTGTAGGATTTTGGTATATGTTTCTATATGATTGTAACATTTGGTGGCTTTAACATCGTATATCTTTATTGTCCTGTAATATGAATGCTTCTGTAGAGAGAGTAGCAGATTACATTGCAAATTCTCACAGTTTTACCAAAAGCATATTTTTCACAAGCCTGCACTTTACTACATTAAAGCTGATCTCTGCTTCTGCAAGTGTTGTGTTGACAGATCTGCTGACAAGGCCTGATCACATTAAATGGATTTTTTAAAGTGATAACAGAGCTGTGAAACATGTTTTTTTAACTATTTTTTTCCAGTACACATGAAGAATGACTTTTATAGATACAGTAATATTTTATACTGACATAAA
The DNA here is from genome assembly GCA_019650415.1 of Pipa parva. Lineage (NCBI taxonomy): Eukaryota > Metazoa > Chordata > Amphibia > Anura > Pipidae > Pipa > Pipa parva. The sequence goes on from WMED01029302.1 coordinate 3,444, forward strand.
TGACACACTAATAAAGACACATTTAAATTGCACCTGATTTATTAAAGGGCATTCCATTGCCTAACAGCTATTTATTTGGATCTAATTGTCACTGTTTAATTCATTATTTTGCAATATATATTATTTATCTTTTTTATATGGTTTTTAATTTCTATCCATTTACAGAAGCCCTAATCCCTTTAAATACAGTACTTCTTCTTCAGATAATTAGTTTGGATTTTCACGTTAATGACTTGAATTCTGGAAAAAAAAAGAAATTAGAAAGAAGGAGGTGGCTAACAGCACAAGTTATTTTTCCAGTTGCTGAACTTAAGATTCAGGGGGGTTATTCACTAAAGTTCTGAATTGTTGCATATAGGTGCGAATTCACCAGATAAAGATAGTCGCAATATGCTGCTACTGTCGCAGTCGCATCTTTATAATAAGAATATTTTCACAGTTGCAACTTTATTATGGGAAAATTGTTGCAATCTTAACATTAAAAAATTGTCTCGACTTTACAATGGGGAAATTGTAGCGGATTTGCTCTGGGAATCCGCTGTTTGCGAATTCGACAGTCGAATTCACATAACCCCCAAAAATCTGAACTGCTGAAGCAAAAGTATGTGGAAAAACATGTATAAATGTAAAAAGTGATAAAAATTGTTTAGTTAGTGTGAACTGCAAAAATCATTTAATAAATAATTAAGCTTAAAGTGATATGGTCACCCTTTCACCATACCTACACAAAATGTTCAAAAGTATACAACTTGTGAATTGCCTTTATGAGGTTGTAAATTTAACAACTCTTTCGAGAGACTATAGGATATTCATCAATAGGGTCAATAATTTACAAAGGTCTACAGAGGCCTAGATATCGATAAAAATCAGTCAACATCACGATATCAGCAATATCAATATCGTGATATCGGTAAAAAAATCATCCGATGTCGTGATATCGGTAGTATCGATATCGGCAAAAAAATGTCCGATATAGATATTTTTTAGTGTGAGCCTTTACCTCTGGATGAGTCAAATAATTGCAAGGCATTTATGACAGATTACTAATTTTTTTTGTATTTATTAATTATTTATATAGTGCTGATATATTATGCATCGCTTTACAGAGATTCACTGTTCACTTCAGTCCCTTCCCCATGGAGCTTACAATCTAGTTTCCCTATTCAGTCAAACACATGGACAGATAAAGATGTATGTTTTTTGAATTGTGGGAGGAAACTCATGGAAGTGCTGGGAGAACATATAGGGGGAATTCACAATTGTGCAAAGTGAGCTTTGAATCCTTCGACTAACTTTGCACAGACTGATATGCGCTCGCTGATTTCCTACATGCGGACATAGTCTGTGCAAAGTGAGCCGAAGGGTTCAGAGCTCACTTCGCACAATTGTGAATTTCCCCCATAAACTCCATGAAGTGGAATTGAATCCAGAATTCAGTACTGCAAGGCAGCAGTGCAAACCACTGAGCCACCACACTGCCCATGAGGAAAAACAAATAATATATTTTTTTTTTAAACACAAAGCCTATAAAAGTCATAGTATAATTAATGATCTGCACAAAACTGTGTGTTTATTGTATTGTTTATAATATTAATATTTAATATACAGTGCTAATGTAACAATTACGTGGAAATACTCTGACTAAACACTAAGAAAATTAACATTTCATGTAGTTCTGAAATATTTAGTAGTACAAATACAGTAGAAATAGTATGCTGGGAACAGCAAACTCACGTGTAGGTGCAGTAACTTATTACATAGTTTCAAGAAGTTAGTAAATGTGAACTCTAGATTAAAAATGAAATGAATTATATTAAAATGGTTTATCTAATCACACAAATCAGTGCATGATGCATAAAATGTCATGAGCTGTGTTGGTCTCCGAGGCGCCCCTTGTGTACTTGCTGGTATTCTAATGCCTAATGTCCTGCGCTATACCCAGCACTTCTGGGATTTTTGCTTAATGGAAGGTGCTGTTGTCATGGATCACATCAGCGGTGACAAATTCACATGGGGAAGCAATGTTTCAAAGAGTGCTCTAGTGTTAATGTCTATCCTGATGTCATTTCCTTATGTTTGATCTCACTGTGCTGAGCTCCTGTTTTATCCTACACTTTCTAAACTGCTCCTTGTGCCTTCTGAGAAACCTGGTTTTCCCTCAGCTTCTGTTACAGATCTTTCAATTGTCAGCTCTCCAGTCTAGCCTTTTAGAGCATCTTCAAGTGTTTCTCAGCATTGTTCTTGCTTGGATGCTGTAAATGTTTGGTCTCCATGCTTCAAGGTACATTATGCTCCTTGTGAACCATTGAGTGTTACAGTTCTGCATTTCCAGTCTTTCTGTCAGTCTCTGCAAGTGTTTCAGCCAGCCGCCTCCAGTGGTAGATTAACCAGAGGGCCGTGACCTGGGGATCTCCTCGCCGCAAAGGCCATACCTCCTTGTGTGGGTGAAGGGTGAAGGAGGCCCCTTAGAGTCTTTTCCTTGGCATTATCAAAGGCATACCCGGCTGTGGTAAAAAAAATCAACTATTATTCCTGTTTTTGCACTGTCCCTGCACTTGCTCCTGTTTCATTAAGCCTAGCTGCCTTCAGAGGTGTAAGGGGTTCTGGACACGCCAAGTGTTTCCAGTGGTGTCCCAGTACTGTGGTAACCCATGAGTGCAAGTATTCCCTGTGATGGATCCTGCAAAGTTACAATATCCCCTCTGAAATACATGACAGGTAACCATAATAGTGAATTTTTTTTCATAAATAATTATATATGATAATCCAGTTATTGTATACAAAGTGTTAGGATTCCACAAATACAGCCATCCAGATGTTTATAAATGTATGTAATAAAATTATGCAGTACCAAGATATATTGAATTCTTAATTAATTGTGTCTGTCGAAAATGCTTTGGCATCTGCACAGCATGAGAAATGAGCACAAAATATGGCATACAGTTACCCTGATCATTATCTCCTGTGTACGGAAATGACTACATGGAATTATAGAAGGAGGCATACTAATAATCTTTATTAAAGGGCATAAAACCTAAATGCTAAAGTAACAAATGTTAGAAAATTATACTATACTCTAAAACTCTAACTTTAAAAATGTGGCCTAAAATTCTATAGGGAGTTTCCTACAATATTATCAATACTTGTCTGCATAGAGATACAGATAGACGCATACATTCATATAATGTATACAGGGTACAATGATCCAATGAACACTGTAGAAAATTACTGTATATTACCAATATAAAGTATCATTGAAAATTTATATTAAGTAAATGGAAACATTTTTAATCAGCAGTCCAGGGCAAAGAGTTCAAATATCAAAAATTTCGACAAATCTTTATAAATCACAAAGAACCAACAGTTTGAACAATCTGCAAATTACTCAATAAATAAAGTTAAAAAAAAAAATATCTATCTTGCTGGAAATCATGATGTGTTTACTATGTCACTTTGATACACAGGGGTTCTTATTACATTGGCCAGCAACTGTATTACTTATGACTTCTAGGGGTCTTCCAGTATCACAGCATTCACATTAACTCAAGATAACAACAGTTGCACCAGGGTTCTTATGCAATGGACCACAGAACCAGAAACAAAGCCCTGTTTTGTTTGGAATGGCAGTTTTTAAAAACTAAATGAACCACATTTTGCCTTCATTTGAATTTCTAAAGGCATATTATTATAAGCGATACAGAGAAACCTGTTCAAATACAATCAATGAAAACTCCTTAGACTAAAATGGGGATTGTAAATCAGCCTGTTGTCAGAGCACACTGACCAGGGGGTAATTCAGCATTGTCCGAACTTACCCTCCGACCCTTCGTTGGCTGTTTCCAAATCCTTAAAAAGGAAAAAAGAAAAGAGAATAAAAGAAAAAAAGGAGAGAGAAAAATGAAGGAGGGATAATGCTGCACTCCCAAGTGGCTAATTAACAAACTAACTAGGAGCAAATGGTTTGAGGTTAATCAAAGTGCTCTATTCACCTGACTACCGCACAATACAAAACTACAAAAAATATATATTGTATTTATATACCGCTGATATATTACGCAGCGCTTTACAGATATTCATCATTCACTTCAGTCTCTGCCCCATGGAGCTTACAATCTAGCTTCCATATACAGTCATATCTAATTCCTTATTTATGTATATGAATATAACACATAACACATATACCACCATAATATCTAGAAATACACATGAAAGCCTGTATATATGGTTGAATAAACATGAGGGTGCCCCACCATATACTATTACCATGAATACTAACATGCACACTAACAATACATTTCATTTTTCTGGAGTGGCAGATGCTGATGCTGCCTTGAGAGGAAGATGTCTAAAGCATAATAGAAGGTTTCCATGAGTTTGAAACTAAAGACCTTTAATTGTTTTACATCTGGTGAGCGCATAATAATCACTATTTGTCGGCACGTGGTGTGTGTGCATTGTTTTATCACCTTCAACACTGTGTATATTGTTTACTTTATTGGGACATTTGGTTTCCCCTTTGAAAGTTTGATTATACCACAGGTAAAGCACTATTAGTGCATTTTTTCTGTTGCGCTTCTCCGCAGTGGTTTTCTGGATGACTTATTTGGGAAGTAAAGCGAATTCCCTTGGAGACAGCTGCACAAGAATAGTACAGAAAGGACTTACACATTTAACATAGAGCGCTGTGGAAAAAATTTGTTTGTTTGCTGACACAAATAGTTAAAAAAAGTTTAAGGAAGAAATAATACTTGCAGTTCATTTCACTGTTTAGTTCTAAAGAGAGCTGACATTTTCCTCCCCCGCTCCCCATCCTCTTTCTCTTTTGCAAGTTAGGCAACATGAAAAGAAAAAGTTGCCTACCTGCTATTAGTTAAGCTGTGTGCTGACCTTTTGGCCTCATAAATGAAGCATCTTTACAGGAGATTACAGAGGCTCCGGCTCTGGAAAGCTGACTTGTGCATAGGCATTAAGTAGTAAGTAGGGCAAAAATATCTATGGGCGGATACCTTTTCATTGGAAACTAGCCAGTATACGTCACACACACATATTTCCTGGTGCGGGAGTTTATCAGTGCTGCCTACTCAGTCATTCTGCATCATGTGAAACAACTACTGGGGAGAAACATTTCTCACTAAGGTGTAGTACTGCAAATGTAAAGATGTTATCTGACTATAGTTCCCCTTTAACAGAGCACTACTTCTTTGAATAATCATGCATGAAATACTTCTTGCACTAAAAGATCCACATAAAAAAAAAATCTTTAATATGGTATGACTAAAACACTACCATTTCAATGTGTATGACCAACTGCGTTGATTCGAAAGGGTCACTGCACCTGCAGCTGACTAAAGAGAGATAATGGAAATTCTAGTAGAAACGATCTTATTATTAACCCTCTCTGTTACTATTTTAGCTTCCCTAAAAACTGCAATACGAGTACAAATGGTTCTATTTTATTCTTTTAAAAGGTATGCTGACTGTTATAGCCTTTTGCCTTCTAACCAGGTATTTTATAAAACCTGCAAAAAAAAAATATACATATTTGCTCCTTCACATCTAATATGCTGCATAATCTAAATTCATTCAGTTCAAGTTGTGCTGTGATTGCATTTTACATTGCTATCTTGTATTTGGTCAGTCACCATGAGAAAACAGCTTTAGCAGTGTAAGGTTCCATAAACTATTTCAAATGCACCGAGGGACTATATATTACATTATCAAAGTCCCAATCCTTTTATGCTTTTTATTTTCTGTTTATGTGAATGTAGGCTTAGGATTCATTCTTTTTTTTTTTTTGTAAATATTTTCATAAAGAACTGCCAACATTTTGTAGGCTAACTGAGAAAAAAATATGTATTTTCTGTGTAGTGAGATTGAAAATCGGCATTCATCATCATTCAGTGTTGCAGTGAGCACATACGACTTTTGGTGCTAAAAAGTAACCAGTGTGTTTTGCTTCGTAGATGAGTTCCTTAGAGAACTGACCTAGATTGTTTTTAAAATAAGACTGAATTTGCATCATTGAAAAATGATTCTATTAAAAGCCTTCTGAAAGGCAAAAATTGCAGCAGGAATAAACTGTAGTATTTACAGATTATCTAAGCGCTGCAGAATGTGGGAAGAAAATGGCAATCAATCAACTGGAAAATCACCACAGCCTTTTAATAACATCATTCCCAAATTCTCCAAAACACGTACAGGAGTTCAAGCACAGACTGTGACATTTAAATCTCTTAATCGTAAAGACCAGAAAGGTTGCAAATCGTCTACTGGAAAGAATTTATCAGCGATTGAATTAATTATAGCACACATTATTCAACAAAACAAAATAATTCACAACGTTAATGAATGGGGAGATTAAATTAAAAAAATGTCAGGGCAGTAGAATAGACTTGTAAATAAAAACGTTTCACATTTGTCTTTAGCTTAAACCTTAACATAACTGGTACTGTCTGATTTTTTTTTTCTATTTTGTTTTCTTTAGGCTGCTTTCTTCTATAATATACTCATGACCTAATATCAGTAGGTATAGTCCAATTAAGCCTCGAAAGCCCATTAAAAATATTGCATTGCAGAGATCAGCCTAATTTTTATCAAAATTATTCTGCCTGGAAAAGCCAAATTATATTGGCACAATTAATCAAGGTTGGAGCCTGCAGCTGGGATGCATTATAATACATATAAATGTAGCAACGTTTAATACAAAGGGTGAAGTTGATAAAACTTGGAAAGACCACTCTCAGGGGAGAATTCACCATTCAGCGAAGTGAGCTCCGAAGCCTTCTGCTCACTTCTCAAATGGTATTATGCGCTCACTGATGTCCTGCACGCGGACATCAGCGAGCGCAT
>WMED01029303.1:0-10291 GCA_019650415.1 Pipa parva
CCTTTAAAATGTTACATTTACTCAGATTAAACTTTTGATCTGTCATCTATGATCTATTACGAATAAAATATTGCCATTTGCCATCTCCACATCATTGCATTCAGTTTTTATTCACAAATTGTTTAGTGTCCCAACTTTTTTGGAATCCGGTTTGTAGATGCATGTTGGCAAAGGCCCCTAAATAAATGTATTCATTCCAAAGACAACTGCAGAGTGGAACCAAAAGGATCTAGCTACTACCCAGATGTAGCCATAGCAGCTGTAACATCAAACATGCAAGACTGGTAGCAACAGAAGAAACTGTGTTGTATAAACCTTCCTTATAGTTCCCTAACTGGACTGGGGCATGACTAGCAGGCTGTGAGTGCAGGGGGTAAGGTGAATACTAATTGGTGCAAGGTGCTGTGCATTTAATTGTCTCAAAGTTTCTATTTAATGTAAGAGAGATTTTTTTTAAATGGGATTTCAGGACATTTTGTTGCCTTTTTATTTATGTGACTAGACTCTTAGGCTGGCTATTTTAGACTTAATTTACAGAACCATGAGTGGCTACAGACCTGTAATACAATTTCCCACTTAAAAATTGTTGGGGTCAAAGGGATCTTTATCATATGTATGTTACTTACATGAATGGACATAAATGTGCACATTGTACATTATGAAACACCCACTACTGTTTAAGCATAAAAGTAGTTAGAATATTTTCAAAGTGTTAAATTACATCTCATACATCTAACACAAATCTAGTTTGTTCCATTGCGCCTTTCAGTAAACTGTATAATTTCTAAAGGAACTTTTAGAAATTAAAATGTTTCATTACATATTCAACAAATTAACTTCATACAAATCAAAGTTAGGCGTCCTAACTAAAACTTCCCTTTCTTTCCTGTAGTTTTCTCAGCATGCCAGCAGGTACCTAACATACCCCAACCAAATTAAGGTAGATTAAGGTAATGCCCTAGGACAGGGGGGGTTGGCAAATCTAGATGAGGAGGGAGCCATTTCGCTCCCTCCTCCAGCAGTGACAATTTTTTGTGAGCGCAAAGGGGGAGGGGAGCACTTCTCCCGACCACATGACCTGCCGACAGCCAATCAGAAGAGGCATTGGAGGTCATGGGCAAGGCTTCGGAGGTGCACTCTAAGCCACAACAAGGTGGGTAAAGAGTCACAGCATGTAACTCACGAGACGCACTTTGCTGACCCCCTGCCCTAGGATCAACATTAGCACTCATAAGTCACAGTTAAAGCATTGGTAAGTGTGCTTTTTTGGGGTGAATTATTATTATATTATTATAAATATGAAGTATTTATTAGTGCCAAGCAAAAACGTTGTCCATTAGTCTCAATTTGGCCCTTTGTTACAGCCCCTATGATGGACTGCTATTTACAGTATGTTTTGGTCAGGGGGTTTTCATAAATATCTGGAGTATAGACTGTTAATAAGGATTTATTTGCCAATAAAGCAAATGGGCCAAGTTAGAAGGTTCTTCAAAAGCAAAGCATCTACAGCACTCAAAATAAAATAAATAAATAAAAAAAAGGTTAATACAAATTGTATCATACACAACACGCAAAGCGGAAAGCTAGAGAAAAAAAGGTTAGTAGAGTAGTAAGGAAACATGGAGAACTGGAGAAAGATGGATTTCTAATTGCTTGTATTAAATCATGAGAACTCTATAGTAATATACCAAATGTAATTAGGTATCATAATGTGGAAAAGGATACCCATCTATAATAAATCAGCAAAAAACAAATCCCAGTTTTAGAAGGCTCTTAGAAATCCATAAGGCTGCAACAAAAAGAAATAAAAACACTGGTTGTTGGTGTGCAAATTCACACATATGCACATTCAGTATGGAGAGCTAAGTCTAATGGCTAGAATCTTGCCTGGAGGGCTGGGAGGGCTATGAGTAGTGATAGCAGTAAGGGCTTTGGAAAAGCCAACACATTCCATGGAGAACACAACTACCTGATGTGGGCTAGGGATAGAAAAATATTTTCCTGCCAAAACAAAAAAGAGAAAATATTCAGTGTACATAAATGGGGGGGAAGTATTTGACAGAGCATCGAAGAAACGACGGTCACCTAGATCATAGTCATTGTAAATGTATATGTTTTCAACATGTTGCTGTAATATCGCTACCTAAAACATTTAGTTGAGGAAGGTTCCCTAACATAGAGGCATATTTAGCAAGGTTTATGACAATTTGTTGATTTCAGCAATACTGCTGATTTTATCAACAGTATTTTCTGATTTTGCTCATTTTATGCAGGAAAAGTTGCATGTTTCTAAGTGAAGCTACGCAAAACCATTGTCATTAACAAGTGGATAAATGGGGATTTATTGTACTCAACATTAAAGCCCTTTCTCTTAGGGAACACAGTCTCATGGGATTAAGTTCCCTTCCATGGGTTGCTAAAAACAAATTATAGATCCTCCTTGTAATGCTCTACCTACTGAACATGAAGTAGCTCTGCAATTACAGTTCAGCTTAGAACAATAAGGAAACATGAACCGCACAGCAGGTTAGGGTGGGGGAAGGAGTGGCATGAGGGGGTCCAAGGTAGAATTATAAAAAGATATCACTGAAGAGGAGCTACTGCTTCATGAAAACAAAATCTTTCTTCTAAAACTAGCCTGCTGAGAAAAGGTCTACCTTATAGAATTTCACAAAGATATAAGGGAATGACCACAAACAGCAGCTAACTTGCAAAGCTGTTCCACAGATTCTAAGGTTTTACTAGGCATAAGCCCTTTTTGATAAAGCAGGCTAGACCCAATTTATTTGTAGGTAGAATTTACAAAGCCCTTGAGGCAAGATGAAAAGGGAGTCAGACTGACAAAGAGTTGAAGATCTGTCTATGTAAGCGTGCAGAGTTTTGGATCTGGGCAAAAAAGAAGGGTGAACGATGTCCAGAATGTTGAAGGTGTATTTAAATGTCTTTATCTGTATGAAAAATAAATTAGGGAAGTTTGATGAAGGGAGTTCCGAATTCAGAAAAGGCAGGCAGAGTCCACTGCAATGAGAAGTAAACTTCATGAGTTAAGTTGGAAAAAAGAACCTTTGTAATATGTTTGAAGGATTCCTCTTGAGTGAAAATCTTAACCATTAAGAAGTGCTAGGCATCAATGAAATAAAACAGAGAGACCTGTTATATTCTCCATGGCCAATAGGCCTTTCAGATTATGCAATACATTTATGAAGAGACAAAAAAGTGTGGCTGTACTGTACTGTACTGAGTAGAATTATCTGTACTGTACTGAGTACAATTATCCTGATCCAAACTACCCTTACAAACTTCTCCCCAACTGATAGAATGGCATTGCTTGTTGCAATCAAATTAGGGTCTATCCCCTGTCAAATCCCAGTTGTCAGAACAATTCTAAATGATGGTTAATAACTTGGAAAAAGTCTTCCTGTGAGAAGGACACACAACTAACTGCAGAATTACTTCCTGATCAGTCTGAGGAGGAGCTCTGTTAATTGTTTTTATGGTGTCCCATATCCTCAGGAAGGGGACTTAACCTCAATGGTTCTGTGTTCATCAATTGAAGAGAAAAAACTATTTTTGTGTCAGGCAAAAACTAAATTTTTGTACACTTCAGTGAATATGCACCATGGTGATAACTGTGGTGTTAAGGTGATTCTTCCATTAAAATCTTAAAATTTGCCAGTAGACTGTATTTAAATATTAGTGTGCAATATCTGCCAATTATTTTGCTTAGATAATAAATATTGCCTGTTTCTCAAACATGTACAACTAATTTCAGAGCTCCGTGGTCTTAATTCTTAAAGAATAAAAATCCTGTTTAGAGAACGTGGCATCATAGTAAATTATTTTACTATTTAAACATTTAGAATTTCTGCTGATTATACCAAGTTATATTTTTTATAAATCTAGGAATTCTTCCGATCAGATGGATGTGCTGTAGATTTAGGAGATCCAAGAACATCCAGATCAAATCAGTGGCAATCGCAATAATACTCCACAAATACCAAGCCTGTTAAGAGGACTTGAAAACTAGTATGCATCTACAAGCCGGAATATGTCCCTGCTATGCATAATTATAGAGCACAAGCCTTGGTTATATGAATTCACTGTATAATAATATTGCTATAAGAGAAACAAGACCAATGATGATGACTGATATTCTGTACTGATTAGACTTTGTTACTAATCATTTGATTTTTAGAAGCATTAAGACTTCACAATGTACAGATAAACTATCTTGTATTACAGAACACAGCAAACAAAATTGGACAATTAAAATTTTCAAGTACCATCACCCACGGCATTTCAGTTCTAGTGATTTCTATTTTATAAACTTTTCTTCTGCATATTGTAAGATTTAAATTGCATTAAGTGTCTATATTTCAACTAATGTAAATAAAATAAAACCTGTTGCTTGTGAAAAAGTAAAATAGATCATTTATATGCATTGTTACTTTGTACCCTACAGATGCAATTTAATAAATCGATGTTAACTTACCTTTAACTGGATTAACAGACATTTGCCCCCTGCCTGGGATGCGAGCACCACCCCCAAAAACAGCAGACCACATTTTGTTATTCAAGGGATGGGCAACAACACAAAATAGTTCATGGCTAGAATGTGTAGCTAGACCATGGATGAAGAGGCTTAAATAGACTGCCGAGAGAATCTCACACAATAAAACAGTAAGTGCTGGCTGAGCCTCTTCACCAGCAGAATTTAGCAGCCTTAGCAATGCAGTAATTCCTGGAGATGAAAAGAAAACACAATAATATTGTTTGCAATTATTGATAAAACCTATATGTAGTGCAAAATTACAGACATTGAGAATTTTGTCTCGGTAATTTCCAAAACAACATGGGAAAAGTCTAAAATCTAATTTCCAATGTAGCTGAAGGGAGCATTGTACCTGGCCAATGATTGGGTAATGTGTTTATGATCACTGCTTCATCTAAGCTTGCTGTTCGCAAAGGCTGCCTCTGGATAAGTAACACACTTTGATACACCATGCCAGTAAATGGATTTGTTTGCAGGGAAGAACTGAAAAGAGAATCCGAAAAAAAGAATACCATGCATCTGTTAATCAAACAAATGTAACATAGTATGGGTTTCTAGGTTCTACATTTGTGGGAAAACAGTCTAAAATATACTGAAACATGCCCTACGCAAACACTTTTCATTATATGCTATACAATATTAAGAAGAACTAAACTTGTTTTCTCTAGGGGTGATATTTAAGAGGGGAATACTTACAGTTCACTGCCTTCACTCGAGCGCTGCCTCCTGCTTTCTTTTCTTCTGTTCCAGCACTGCAATCCTCTTCACTTCCTGCTTCCTCTTCAACATTGCTGATTTTTTTTCTTCTGTGCTGAAAAAAACAGCAATGTTGAAGGAAGTGAAGAGGATCATAACGCTGCAACAGAAGAAATGAAGAAGCAGGAGGTAGTGGTGGAACTAAGGAGGTGATCGGTAAGTATTTTCCCCATCCCCACTTAAGAATCACCCTTAGAGAAAACTAGCTTTAATTTTTCACTTACATGGTTATCTGCTGTAAAACATAGACAGTGCAGCATAATGAACCTATTACTCTAACATACACTACTATTATAAATGGTAAACTATATTTTATTATGCTAAAGGTCACAAAATATAAAACAGCATCATATCCTCATTGTTTTGATGCTTTTATAAAACCCACTATCACTTGCATCATAATCCCACTGTATGAATCATATGGGTACCTGTTGGCTTGCCCTCCACAAAGACATTGATATATGCATGCAGAAAGTGAGGCAGCAAGGGTATGCATTACGTAGATCTGCAAAAACAAGATACAACATCTGAAACTGGCCCAGTTTGCAGCATTTCACTTACTTTAGCAAAATATTTCACCTCATTAATATACACACTTAAAACTCCCGACTCTTTCCAACCAAAACACTCAAATACACTGCTTTGGGACCATGTCTAAGAAGAGCATACATGTCTATAGGGAAACCACTGGTTTGTAATCAGGTCTACAACAAAACATTGTATAAAAGTGTGTGGCTTTTAAACCATGTCTGTGACAACACATTGAGCGAGTCATCATGAAATGCACTGCTTTGTAACCAGTTCTATTCTATTATGTCATCAAACTGGTATCTATACCAGGCAGCACAGAAAAATGTATCAACATGTCAGTCCATAATCGATGCGTGTTTAAAGGATGGAATTACTGCCTGCACTAATAATCACTCAGCTGCATGTGGTATGCTGTCATAAGCAGACTAGGTTCCAGACATCCAAATCCAGCAACTATGCACATAAATGAATTTGCATATGATCCGTCTCTTTGGCCGTTGGATTGAATGGTCATATGTTAGATTTAACCTCTTTCTTTTGCTCTCATTACTACAGTATCATTATGTTTATTGTTTTTTGTCTGTGTTCGATGAAGAGAAGCCACATTTCCACATGACAAAACACTATACTTCATCCACATAATGCTGGCATTGTGGTTCCTATTTCCCACAATCTTTTAGTTTAAACCATGTGAAAAATGGATACATTTACTTGTTTAGAACAAAACTGCTTTTAGAGATTGAGAATGCATTTAAGACTCTCTCGAATTTTCTGTGTGACCTAAAATGGAAGGACGAAGAAAAAAAGAAAATGGGGAGGAACGCATTGTGATGCAGAGTCAAAATCAGGTGGCAAAAAGAATGGCTTGTGTGTAAATACATACAGTAGGAATGTAGGTATCCACTCTTTTCTTATAATAGAATTGCACTATACCTTGTTATTATGAACATCTGGATGAGGAGGTGAATCAAGATTGATTACAGCATGCAGAATATCATGGGTTAAGTTACTGAGATGCACCAGAGGATTGGCCACAACTATCTTGGCACTTGCTGTGCAGGCAAAAAGAAGCGGAATTGATGACTGCTCTGCATGGGAGTCTGGAAGAACTGCAGAATCCTACAAAGGAGGCAAAATATACAAAAAAAGAAAAATACTGTCGAGCTAAACATAAGAAACAAAGTCTAAAATGGTTTTTAAATACAGATACTAAGAAGGAAGAAAGAAAGTGTATCAGTGTTCTCTTGTACAATGTACAGTTCCATTTCCATAAGCCAAATGATGGCAAATATATTAAAGTATGTATCAGTGATGTCTTGTCAAATACAAAAGCTGGAATATAAAGGGACAGTAAGAAAAATAATTAATATGCATACTTTATACTGGTATATATATTAAACTAAAATAGATTTTTTGCAGGTAGAATCATGAAAGCCTATGTATACTACGTTAATTCTGTTAAAGAGATGAATGCTTAAGAAGCAAAAAAAATGGTCCAGTGATCTCCGTACAGGCATGATAATGCAATTAACATCAGGACATTCACTTCAGATACAATATTTTATAAGCAAATTGTAGAGAAAACTGACATGTTAATTTAAGAGAGATTTTTTTTTTTACTCTTTTAAAAGGTTACTGGTCTTTTAAAGTATATAACTATAATTAAAAATAGCTTCTGTGGACAATAATCACTTCCAGGTTTAATACCAATAAAAAGTAAGAAACCATCTATACTTTTATAGCTTATCTTATATGATCAAAAAATAAACAGTAACAATTTTATTAAAATGTACCTGTTGAGATTCATGAAGAAGCAAAATCAACTCCATACGCACAGAAGCCAGTCCTCCACCATGAGATCCATGCAGGACACAAAAACTTAAGAACATTCTCAACAGGGACTGAAACTTGAGAAGCCACTGTCGCCTCTGATAATTCTCTCTTTGGTGCTTATTAGTGATATGGTCTAATGATTCATCTGAATTATCCTCACAAGAAAATTCAGTAGCTCCTCCTGAACAAATTTCCTCTAAATTAGAATTGTAATCACATATCTTCTGAAGAGCAACAACTGTTCTTTCAAGCCAGCTGTATAGCTGGTATCTTAATTTCCCACCATCTACTTCATAGCCTGTAGATAATGTACGCAATTCTCCAGTTAGAATCTTTAGACAAGCTCTAAATTTTAACTGTGCAGCTATAACATCATCAGCAGGACTAAGTATATCAGATTCATCAGTGCAAAATGAATCAGAGTAGCTTGTGCTAGTAGTTTCAGGTTTCACACTTTCTGCATCTTGTAAAGCTTTAACTTCCTTCATTGACAAGCCTGATTCCTCATCTTCTGGATCACTGTCCCATTTCAGTTCCAAAGGTTCATCTTCTATTACCATTGATGGTTGGCTCCAATCAACCAAAAGAGCAGAACTAAAATTATCTGTTGAGCTAGAAACACTGACCTGAGAGTTTGTCCAGTTAAAGCCGTCAACTGCAGTTGCTTTGGTCTCCAACAAGGGTGTGGTGCCCTTACTAGTGTCTGCTAAACTGGATGTACGAACTAAGGGTTTTGATTTCATAATTACTTTGGGCATTTTTGACAGTACTTCAAGGGCTAGCATGGGACAGCCAGCTTTCAAATGGGAATGGGCAGCTGTAAAAAATAATCTTCTTTCTCCTAAATTAATTTTGTCTGCCAAACCATTTTCCACAGTAAGGTGCATTTTGGTACTGGAGGACTCTGAAGATCCAAAATGTCTTCTTAGTAGCATAGGATGAGTGCGTAGGTAGTTGTAGAAATTGAAAACGGATGAAGCACTACTAGCTGAATGACTCCATGTTTCATCTAAAAGGCAAACCATAATATATCTATATATATATATATAATTTTTCACAAAAAAAAAAAAAAAGGAGCACAACTGTTTTTAAATTGATGGACATTGCTAGACTACGGGCAGTTAAAGAAGATAAGAGCAAATAGATGAATGTTACAGCTAAAGGTAGTTATTCATACAGGCATTGCATTTACAGTTTCTAAACAATTTTCAATTGCCTTTCATTTGACTCACCCCAATTCCTAAGGTCTCTTTTAAATTATATTTCAGGATAGATATAGGATCATCACATACATGGATAAATCTATTTTTTTCATTTTGATTATATAAAAAAATAATTTGAATAACAATGCATTACCTCCTTCTTCTCTTACTAGCTGTTGTAGTAAGGTTTCCAGTGCTTGATTGTAATCCTCTAAGATCCAGTAAGCCATACTTCGTACAAAAGGATCAGAATGCATGTTTGATATGGTTGGTTCTTTGTTATGGGACTCCAAACCTAATATTCTTGTTTTCAGAATAGATTTATAAGTTGATGATTTTTCAAAGTCCGACTCATAAAGTCTTGATATCACAAGAGCTAACTGAATATCATGCAACTTTTCAAGACACACCTGCAAAGGAATAAACAATAATTCCCATTTCTTATACACAACCACGCAGATATTATATCATGATATGTAACAAATAGGATATTTAATCCTACAAATAAAGGTATAGAGAGCTTCTCAAAGAATCTATACATTATACACAGTTTGATCTTGAATGATTTTAAGGATAGGTTTGTCAAATATTACATTGCTATTTTCCCAGTACAAAATTTCACAAACCTCCACGGCATCTTTTAATGAACCAGCTAATAGGAAGAAGGCAGCAGAATGTTCAAAGCGTTGTTTGCCAAGCAATGAGAAAGCATTTTTTAATGCAGCCTTCCTCCACCTCTCCTCATTAAAGTTATTTCCAAAAAACTGTGTCATCTTTGCATCTTTTTGTGACCTGAAACAAAAACACAAAACATTTACATTTCTTAAGAGAAAAGGCTGAATTGCCCATATGTAAGAGACAAAACACCCTTGTATATGCAAATCTTTCTTCCCCCAAACACTGGGATATTTATAAAAGTTGAAAAACATTTTCTCCTGGTATATCGATATGCCTTTAATTAGGTCAAAAATATCAACTGCTACCTATTCACCACTTTTCAATACATTTCGGCATTGTTTGCTGTGTTATTGCAGTTATTTTCTGTTCAATGAATTTTTTATTTTATCCAATTTATGTAGCAGCGAATAAAATTGACTGTTTTCTATAAATGTTGATGCGTTAATACCGCTATTTTCTGAACCATCCCCTTAGGGAATAATGTGTTTTCCCCACCCTCAACCACTTTTCACTGGAGAAAACAAAAAACAAAAAAAAAAGGTCTGAAGGGGCTTGATGAATATCGATAACAGAGATATTTGTATTTCCCCCAATTTAACTGTATATTGATATACCTGTCAAATTTGAACTTTGAGAAATATCCCCATATGTTTATGGGGTCCTGTTCATGATTGGGGAAGGTAATCACATACATTATATATAAACCCCATTTACTGCATATTAATTAAATAATTAACAG
>WMED01029304.1:0-10291 GCA_019650415.1 Pipa parva
TCTTTAGCCATCTTACTGTGGCCCGGAGCGCACCTCCAAAGCCCTGTCCATGACGGCTCTTCCGATTGGCCGCCGGCAGGTCATATGGTCCGGAGAGTGCGCTGCTCCCTTCTCCAGCGGATCACAAGATTGTTGTCGCCGCTGGAGGAGGGAGCGAAATGACTCCCTACTCAAAGAAGTTTACTAACCCCTGCTCTAGGACACAATGATAGCAACTTACAGGGGGAGGAGATCAACTCAGTTAGAGGGCGGGACTAGAATGCACTGATGGCAATCTATAGTGGGAGGGGCTGTAAGTCTAACCTATGATGTGGGTGGGGAGTTTAGTTTATTCAGCAAGGGGATGCGCAATTTAAAATGAAGTTTTAACGTGGGGTAGAAAATGATGATCTAAAACAATCTGCAACTATATTATATTTTTGTGGATGTCAAATGATTCTCTCTTTCAGCTGTAATGAATGGATTGGATCAGAGGCCCGATTACATTAATATTTATTTTATTAGTTATAACCATCTCTCCTCGGCTACAGAATAAAACTCTGCCGAGTTGCTAGAGTAAGTGACCGAAGCAACTAGACAGGGGTTTAAATTTCAAACTGCGGATGAGGTTGAAAACAGCAACAAATAAATAAATGGAATTTAAAAAAATAAAATAAAACTAGTATTTTCCACATTGTCTGTGTTTTTGATGTCTACGACAAACTATATGGTGAAAATAAATCAACAATTCATCAAAAGTAAAATTTCTGCAATAAAATACAAATTTTTGTGTTCCCTCAAATTGATGCCTCGTTTTCACAGGCCAAAAACCAGAAGAAAAATTGTAACTGAAATTCTAAAAGAATGGTCCGTTTCACATATGATGCCAGTCATTTTGGTCTTGTACTAGCCCTCCTCTACATAGCCCATAGCAGGTTTCAACCTACAGGAACCTGTGCTGAAGTCACTGTGACTTCACCGAATGAATAAAGAGGGGCCAAGCTACAGCTGTTTCCACTTCTGACCACATGGGGTGCTGTGGGCTTCATGACCCAATCACATATGCCTAGGAACAATAAAAACACAAATCAATAAGCAATTTGGTTTGCACCTACCCTTTGGTTTGGCAAATCATTGATGCTTTTATTTGCGGCACTCCATTGTTCCATTGAGGGAGGGCTCTCTCTCGGTTCAGTTATGGATTTGTACAAACATCTGGAATCGGAGCTGAATTCTCCACTGCCCGGTTGCAGATTAGCAGCTTCACCCCCACTCTCTCCTCCAGAATAATTTTCCGGTGTTCCTGCAGATACATTGGGAGGGGTGTACTCCTGGTATAACAGTGTACGGAGCTTTTCATCCAGGTTTCGGATAGTATCGTCTTTAAATTCCACCCTTGGTGGTCCTTCCCCATCCGACTCATTTATATTTGACTGTGGATAACTGGTGGAACTAAGCTGTAAACCCAACGATTGTGAGGGAACTTGCAGAGCTGGTTGTGGTGCTGTGGACTGTTCCAATTCGGAGACTGGCTGGCTTTCCTGGGAAGCCAAGGGCATGCAGGAATCAGATAGGCTGCTTATAATATTGGGTTCTTGCAACACATTCTGCTCAGAGAGGAGATCCGTAGATTGTTCCTGAGGATTGACCGGTCTGCACTGGCTGGATGGGGCATGAACACATTGTAACGTTTCAGTTGAACTTTGTGTGCTTGATGACGACATTGTAGGTTGAACACTTGTAAGCTTCTGTTCAGCTTGTTTTAACTCTGACGCAGATAATGGGGCAGATGCTGTTGATATGTCTGCCTCCTGTTGTGTAGGACCTTCATGAATTACAGAGTTAGCATTTGCGTCCAGTGAAGGTTGCGAAACCGCCGATAGCCCAAAATTAGCAGGCTCTCCTTGGAAGAAAGAGAGAGATTCCGGAAGAGTGGAGAATGAGAACTCTGTCTGTGTTTGCAGGTCAGAGGAAGATATTGTAGAAGATGACTGGGTCCTTGATGCTGGAACCACGGTAGAAGTCCCACACGGGTCTGCCAAAGCTGCTTGTATTACAGAAGAATCTGACTTTTCAGTAGGGTACGTTGATAGGCCCTCTTCACAAGCAACCTCATCTGTAATACAGAAGAACAATCTGTAAAATGCTCAACAACTCATAGACATAAGTTTCTCCACGGCAATCAACCAGCCCCACTAAACGACATTATGATTTTTCAATATGTCACTTGGTATAAGTCAGCAAAGATGGAAGTTGAAAGCCAAGAAGGTTCCGGCACACCCAATGTTAAAAGCAAAAAATTTATTTCAAATAGCGGTTAAAACAGGATCCATATTAGGTCCAATTGGTGATAAAAACGAAAGAAAGGCCCCCCTGGATGGAAGTTGTATTACAGGCTACTCTCACTCACCCATCATGCATTTTCATGCGTCACATGGCATAACTGAATAACTGAGAGCAAAACACACCCAGAAATTTTTGTCTCACATCAACTACCCGGTTTCCCCGAAAGTAAGACATCCCCCGAAAATAAGGGATGGGGATGTTTTACTGTGGCATTTGAAATAAGGCACCCCCTGAAACTACTTATTCACATATGTATGTTTGTATAATTTTATATTTATAAAGCGACCCAAATTATGCAGCGCTGTACAATTCAGCAATACAAATATAATACAGACATGGGAAAAGTGATTTACACAATACAAGTATAATATCACAAGGATACTTCACTTTAAGTGCCGGGTTGTGGTTGACACAAGAGGTTGGAGGTCCCTGACCCGTAGAGCTTACAATCTAAATGTTGTGACTATCGTATACATTTTGAACTTTTGCAGGCGCCAAAGACATTGTAGATTAAAGGACAAAAATTATCATTCTGTTTACTACCCAATAAACCTCCCAGTTTTTACCAATTCAGTTCCTTGCCAGCCAATCAGAATACACATGTCCATGAGGTCCAAGACAGTTCCCTAGGTTACCATCAACAATTCAAAAAAGTCTTTATTTGCTCCTAAACAATATACAGGTTTGTGAAGCTGAGGAAGGTGCAGTGCTGGAAATATGCAAAAGGCTCTTTCTGAAAATGGTTATATTTCTACTAAATGTTTTACAAAATTTGTTTCCTAACCAAAATGTCCAACTATCAAATACTGTACCTTTTCCATCATTTGGCTGTTGAGCGTTTAACGAGGCTGGAGGCATCTCAGGCACATCAGAACTGGAGCTTTCTACGACCGGGCAGATAATGAACCATCTCTTCCCAGTGTGTAGAACTAAATAAAAATACAGAATAAGTAACTGAATCAGGGGAGGACATTGTTCAACTCTCACCCGTACACCCCGACAGGCAAGTCCTACCGTTCTGTTGATAAACTGGAGATTTTGCTTGGTTCTGGTGATTCTCCTTCGAAAAGTATTACAAAGAAAAATAAAAATTCAGACCATTAAATCAAGTTAGTAACTTCACAGTTGTGGGTCTGCAAAAAGTTTTCTAAAGTTAAAAAATTTCTAAATTTAATCTAAAATGTACAGAACATTTATTGTGTGTCTGATCTCAATACCAGGATTGCCAAAGATTCATGGCCTTTATTGGCTAAAGTGTGAATTTGAGTGGCCCATACCAAATCCATGACCCCGGCAATTTTAAAGCAGCAATGGCGACAGTATTCCCATAGTAAAATTGCGATTGCACAGTAGAAGTCTATTGCGTAGTGTGACCGCTGTTAGCTGGAGAGTTCGCCACATTGCAAAATTTGTTAAATACCCAAATATGGGGCGAATTCACACCTTTACGTGACAATTTGGACTTGGAAAATTACCCCTAAAACCTTAAAATAACTACTTATACTGTATATAATCCCCTTTATTTCCCACTTTAAATAGACCAGAATCAAAGATAAGAAAAAAATCCCAAAATCCCATTGTCTTGGCATGACCATTATTAAATCACCATACTCCTGTTATCCCCACAGTTACATTTCTAATATTTTGTTGCTAAGTTATAGTTTATTGCTTACATAAACACCCACCCAGCCTCATTGTTTTCAATTATTTTAAGGTCATTTAAATGACCTTAACACTGGTGTGTTTGTCAGAAACCACCCATGTTACGGTCCCCACTAGCGCAGTCACAGAGCCCCCCGTACAATACCTCTCTCGTTTCTCTCCGAAAGGAATCCACCTGCTGAGGGCTGATCCCTTGATCCGAGCTTCTCTCCCCCTCCGTGTCCTCGCTCAGCATGTCTTCGGCTTTGTCTATCACGTCTTTCATTTGCTCGATGAAGATCTCCTTCTCAGTTTGCAATATGAATTCATTGTCCACCTGGAAACGTAGACGGTCAATTTTAGCAGATTTTATTTTAGATAAAAAAATAAATAAATAAATCAAGAGAAATAAATACAGTTTGCCTGGCCCAGCGATCTAAACAGAGAAAAGGAACGCAAGCATTTAATGGTTCGTCTAAGCTGAAATAGCGCCATGTAGTTTTCGCTCGCATTCTAGATCTTGTTTTCATTTGTCAAAGTAAAAGGGGGATTTTTTTTCTTCTTCTTTTGTTTGGTTGACTTCAGTTAACTTTTCTCATCTCCTACTGAAAAATCTAGTCCAGTTTCTCCAAGCGGCAGGGCCGTCGTCATAACCATTTGAAAGTTTAAAGGGGAAGTCCAGGCTTCCTTGTGCACTTTTGTCATATAACCCCAATTACATTATTTAAAAAAATGTTCTTTAATAATACATGTCCCTACCCTTTCCCTATTTATTCCGCCCTTGTGCTGACAGATATGAGCAATACTGACTCCAACCTTATGCCGTTAGCATGCCGAATGAATTATCCAATGAGAAAGCTTCCAGTTCCTGCTGTGATCACATACTGCTTCTCTCCACTCATTTAATCCAGCAGCAAAGGGGTTAATCTAAATCAATTTGTGCCGCACAAGTACCTGAATGTCTCTTATGAGAGAATGGGAAGCAGCAGGGTTTACCAACTTACTTTGTAGTTCAGCTGCGCCAGAATCGCAACTTATGGTAATATATATCCCTGAACACAAATCATACAGGAAGAAGTGGAGTAGTCTCCTTATAGATCAGTTCACTGCAGCAGGGCACATATATCCTGCAGCCGCATCAAAATAACCTTGCAACATGGGGATTTTATAGATGGCTTGTATTTAAATGACCAATAACTCTCACAAAGTAAAAAGGTCCCATTAGGAGCGGCAGGGTAGTTATTTAAATACGGCGCTTGTAAAAAATGTTATCTTTGAAGTTAAATTCATGAATTTCTGATATTTACTGAAAACAGTAAATGTTGTAAAACAGACCTCACCCAGTCCCGTTGGTTTTCTAGCCCTGTACCTTTAGGGCAGGGTCATTGCTAGCGCATCTGAGCGTTCATCCTGAAAATTTGCTGCCATATGTACACTGGCATATATTCAGGACGCTCTTTATATAAAATAAATAGGTAGTTACACAACGCTTTCTGCCCCGTATGACGGCTACTTCCGCTATCCTACTGCTACTATCCTGGCACACTGGGAAATAGCAACACAAGGTTGTCAAAAGGTAAAGCGCCCTCGTGTGGTACAAATAATGAATGAGAGAATACAAATTAATTAATGAATGTTGGACAATGATAGATAAACAGATTAAATCTTAACAGACCCAGTCTTTGGTAAAAATCCAGCAAGCACACCAAATGGGATATACTGCCTTAGAGATCCCTGGAAGAGCTGTGTTGTGGAGGATGGATCCATCCTCCACAACACAGCTTATCCTGGCACACTGTTGGCGTCTCTGTGCGTGTCTAAATGCCTCATGAAGCGTTTTTTTATTTTTATTTCTGAAGACTGTTTTCCTTTAAAGCAGACTGGCTGGAAAAAAAAAAGAGTAATCGTCTTCCTGCCATTCCTACCATGTACGTTGCGATTTCTTCCGGCGCATCGCCGTCCAAATCAAACTTAAAGGTCACCATTTTATGGTTGTGAGTCTCCAGCTGACATTCCACCATCTTGTCCCCGGTGTTACACACCTACAAACAGAGATA
This sequence comes from Pipa parva, assembly GCA_019650415.1. Taxonomy (NCBI): domain Eukaryota; kingdom Metazoa; phylum Chordata; class Amphibia; order Anura; family Pipidae; genus Pipa; species Pipa parva. Next base: position 6,024 of record WMED01029304.1, read on the forward strand.
CATGTAAACAAATGCTAATATTTAAACGTGTACAAGGACCCAGACGGATGACGCCTGCTCACATTTAGTATAGTCAGTTTAGGTTTATTGGTCCTCTCCTGACGCGAACGGGTTCGGGAAGATCGGCGGTGATGCCTTTTTGCCTGTTTTCCATCCTGTTTTCCCTGTGCGCCGCTGTCATAGCCATCGCTCATCTCTCGCCCAGACGCGGCTTCTGAACCTGCATAGCTTCACAAAGTACACAATTCAAACTCCCGCAAGTAGCATCTCCAATACACACAATGGATTCCTACAAAACTCAAGGAGCCACCGAGGAGCAAATCGAGATGAAGGCCCGACATATTACATAAAAACAACATTTAGGAAAATTTTGCAGCAAGTCTGGTAACCCACAGCGACCAACCAAGGCCACTTCTGATTGGTTTTTGTGGGTTATTCGACTTCTGAAAAGAGGACCCCTGTTGATAAATACCATCGATTCTGTATTAGTTTGTGTCACGGCTGAATAAAGTCACCCTAATACCTATGTGTAGAACTAGAAATTGTATTTAGACTTTGGTGCCATCGCTCACATGAGGCTGCAGATTTTTTTGCTACTGCGCTTGCTCTTTTTAGTGAAACACAGAGGAACCGAAAGTTCAAGATCGCTGTCAAAATAAGAAGACATTGGGATCACCGAAGAGAACAGGGGCAGCGACGGAGCACGTCTGATCAGTGAGTACCTACCCCCCCACCCCCCTCCATTTTACAAGCCTATAGTACTCCTTTAAGTAAAGTACATCAGAAAACTGATTTTTAAGAAGGAAGGGTCTAGAGCAGGGGTGGGCAGTTAGTTTTTTCATGGAGCCTGTGAAAGGTTTGGGTAGTTTTAAGAGGGTTGGATCAGTGTGCCTAGCTTGCCAGCGCCTATGGCGATTGGCCACGCCCCTCTATCTTCAAATGCTTACATGACATCAGAAAGGACCCTGCTAACAAGTAATCACAAAGGAAACTTACTTATCAGATGTTTGCGTAGATATTGGCTGATTTTCCTGTGCAACTGGCTCCTGGATAAAAGAAAAATAGATATCTATATTAAAGGTTTCTATTGACACATTTATGTTGGACTTCAGAAGTGTATGTTAGTGGGGCTACAGGTCAAAGTTGGGAAGGTATTGGAGATCAAATTTATTTTACTTAATGTATGCTTAATATGATCTTTACAAATTGACAAGTGATAGATACAGTTATATAGAACCTGCACCTCATCACAGGGCACATTCAGGAAGTTTACCTCTTGGCTGGTCTCAACAGTAGACCGAGAGGATGAATGTAGAGTTCGGCTTTGATGAACTGGTGGATGAGAAAGTTCGGGCTGTGGACCTTCAGTTTGAAGAGATGAACTCTGAAGATTTATGGATAGGTTTGCATCTGCCTTAGGATGTTGATAAGATGTTTGTAGTGCATGTTCCTGAGCTTGCATGAGAGGAACCGTTTCAGAGGGGAACACCACTGGTGGTGAGACCATTGCTGAAGGTGCTGCGGGCATTACTCCAATAGATGCCCCCGTGTCCATAGCATACTGGGGGTGCCCAAGAACCTGATGGTTTTACATAACAGCTTGATCATATTCTTGCTTCAACAGTATTTTTCTCTTTGAAAACATTTTCTGCTACAAAACTACAGATCACTTCTTGCTGTTGCCAAGATCACTGTATAAAATATATGTCGACAAAATAATGAAATAATACACGTTGTTAAAATCGTTCACTCTCAAACCTCTTATTTGGAAAGTAGAGGGCATTGTTGTTATGGAAGCACAGTGCACAAATTCACACCCCGGATTCAGAGATACAAAGGCAATGGATAATACAATATGCCTAGGGGGGAGTTACAATGATTGGGAGAGAAAGACATAACGAATCATGCTCTAAGAGCATGGATGTCTTTATGGGTTTTCATCTATGAATGGACATTTCTTGAAATGCAATGTTACTCAAGGAATGTCAAAATATTAAAGACGCAGCTCATTTTTGTGTGTTTAAATAAGAAAATATGGAGCATAATAACCAAAACTTGGTCAGAGAGAATCTACTTTCAGAAGAGGAAGAATAAAGTACAAGTCAAAACGCAGCCTAACAACGTTACCCAATTCAATTCTGCGTAAAATGAAAGGGATGCTAAAGTATGTGTTTACATTTGTATTTACTGGCAAACTAGGACTATTACAAGAGTGAAATTTAATAAAATTGCGATATCGATATTGCCGATATCTATTTTACTGATATCGCAATTTGGCAGATATCGCAATATCGAATTTTCCGGTGATATTATGGATTTTTTCTATAGAAATAAACGGATTAAACATTTCGTTCAAATATCGATATTGTGATATTAGTAAAAATTGTTCGATTTTCAATTTATTACATTTCGCCCTACAAGTGTTAAAATGACAGGTTTAGGTTTACTGATTTGGCAGAATAGTTACAGCAATAGAAAAAAAAAACAAGCACTTTGAGCAGAGGCTCTCAGCTAATTCTAGACCCTCTTTCCTTAGCCAAGGGCTTAGCTTACTAACCGAGCATGCTCCCCCTCTCCTGAAACCAATTACAATTCACTTTTACTTACGTCAGGAAACAGTGCAAAAAAAGCTCTAAGATACTAAAAGACTGAAGAAAATCAGTTCAGAGTCCAAAGCTGCTCAGAAATTAAATTTAAATGCTGCACACAAGTACCAGACTGCATAGAGGTAACAGGGGGAGGGGCTAGGATTAGCTGAGAGCCCCTGCTCCAAGTGCTTGTTTTTCCTTCTGTTGCTATGACTATTCTGCAAAATTGGTAAGGTGGCTGATACATAGAAGGCATAAGTAGTACAAGCTTTGGAAGTGCCCTTCAGATTTTATGAATGGGATGTACTTTATTTATTGCTTTCTTCCCATTAAATTTTATCACCATAATTATCTTATTTGGCATTACCACCTTCTGAAGGAAAGGGGTATCTAGGCACTTTTTTTTGGATGAAATATTTTATGACTTCTAAAAAAAAGTGAATTATTACATTTAGAAAAAATAAAGGAATGTGCTTAATTCTTTGCTTCCAGCTCAGCGCCAGCCAGCTATTGATCCTCATAGCTCGTCCGTAAAGCGGATATTTCAAGCAGAAATACAAACTGGGGAGGGGCAAATTCAAAAATGAGCCATGTTTTTAATTTCTGCATGCTTTGCCCACATGCTTCTATATAGATAAATGAAAGCGTGATCTGTGTAGCACTGACATGTTAAACATGCCAGTAGGCTTTGTACATTAATCAGTCTCTCGGACCCACCCTATTGTTGTTCGGGCTCTTGGTGACATCATAATTCTGGGGAGGTAAAACACCAGATTCTGGTAGAAATCTTTAGAACACCATCTCGCTATGAGTCAGGCACCAAGGAGATGCAAAGGGCTCAGTGTGCCTAGGAAATTTAGCTTGTGGTCTCAAACAATGCAAGAATACAAATATACTCTCATTTTACAAAGTAGACTTGCACTATTTATCAAGTCCCAACAGTTGGAAAATATTACCTGATTACAAGGCCCAGTTTGTGCTTGGTTGGAAGGATGAGACATGGTTGGACGGTGGGACTGAGAAGATGGAGCCACAGCCTGGTGGGTGACGGCCTGAGAGGGGACATCGTTCTGAATGATCTGCTGAAAGGCTGCCTGGTACGGTTGAGCTTGGGGAATCTGGGACATGGCATGTGGGGTGGGTAAAGCTTGCATGCCAGATGGTGCTACTGCTAGCAGAGGCACAGAACCCATTGGTATATTTGGCACAAGACTAGTCTCATAGGGTAGAACCAACTGAGGATTGATGGCTTGCATTGGTTGAGACTGGGCTACTGCAGGGTTGACAGGAACATTTGCCACTACCACACCTGGGGTAAAGTACTGACAGGGGGTGGGCAAAGGGGTAACACAGACCGAGGACAAGTCAGAGAGATTGGCATGGACGCTTTCGAGTCCTGAATGAGGAGTAACTGCTGGATGAAGAGGGAACGAAGGGAGCTGAAAAACAATGGACAAATACACAGAAATCATTGCATTGATCTGATCACGATCCGAGCGCAGGGCTCAGTGAATTCAGTGCTTCATTAACACAGCCCCCAAACAACCTGAAAATAAATCATCTGGTGCATCAGTAAGAAAGCCCCCAAACAACCTGAAAATAAATCTGGTGCATCAGTAACACAGCCCGCAAACAACCTGAAAATAAATCTGGTGCATCAGTAACACAGCCCGCAAACAA
>WMED01029305.1:0-10021 GCA_019650415.1 Pipa parva
ATAGACGCACATTATTTGTAACACCGATTCATTAGAGCGCATCCAAATTACACATTTTTTGGAAACACACTAATACCTGAATCTCCTGTTCTTCCCTGCTGTGTCCAGTATCCTTCCATCAGGAAGAACCACCTCCAGGTTGATGACATTTTGCATCATTGTGCCATAACGTACTGCATTAGTGCCTGAAGCACTGGTAGCTGCCATGCCACAGAGAGAAGCATCTGCTCCAGGGTCTGTGAGGTAGAAATATGATGTCTTTTTACTAAAGGTTATGACAGTAATTTCAGGGCAATGTAAGATCAGTATTAGTATAATCCAGGCTTATCAGCAGAACGTATAGCACTATTTGGTTAACCAGTTCCCACGAATCTGCTACATTACAATTAAAATTCAAATGCATATAGAGAATTTTCATGTGTGTAATGTAAATCCTAAACTTTCATCCATAGGGTCAGTTATTTACTGAGATCTAGTAATCTGCAGCAACAAATCAGAGGCTGGCTTTCATTTTTATTTCTTACAGTAAATATTAACTGCTGATTGGTTGCTATACCGCCGCAAACAATTCCTCTGTTGATGAGTTCCCCTGTTAGTGTTTTGTTGGACCAAGGGGCATCTAGTGTAGTTTGTATATAGCTGATACCACACAAAGACATAATTGATTAAAGGAGACCTAAAGGCTAAAAGGTTTAGGCTTGTAATTCTTTTTTATGCATAGGGCTTATTACACCAGCCTGGAGAAGATTCAGCAATATGGCATGAACAATCTGTGCCCACAGTCATCCTTCACCTGTCATCCACTGTCTTGGCACATGCTCAGTGTTTATTTTTGTGAGAGAGCAATTATTCTAATTAAAAACACTGGTTAAGACTTCGTAAGAAGCGCAGGGTTAGCATGTGCTGAGCCAGTGGCTAATAGAAGAAGGCTAAAAAATATTGGCCATCAGCCTCCAGTAACAAGTTTCATCTGTAAATTTGAACAGTAAACCCAATGCATAAAGAACATTATTACAAGTATAATCCTTTAGCAACAGAATTAAAATTCATTATCACAGGTGAACGTAGACTCGTCTATAAGGGGTTGCACAGCATGAGGATGTAGTGACAAGCCCTGTGATTATGGGTGCTGAGGCACCAATATAGGGTGCAAGTACTGCTCCTAATTCCCCCTTAGAAGAAGAGAAAATCTGAGCACTATATATCTCTAGTTCTGTTAAGTAGTGCACTAATAGCAGTGTATACCAGGAATACCCTGTGCACACGTGTATGTTCAAGATATAAGTGTAAATGATCAGCTGAAGTTACTAGAGTTGTGTGGGGACTGTATATATTAATTACTTTGTATGTAAGTCATACCTTGTCCTTTTAGGAATTCCTAGGGGGTATGGAGTAAATATGCATGTGACAAGTTGCTAATATAATGCTATTAAGAAATTCAGACCATGTCTGTTTATTATACATAAGAAAGAGTCAGTGATTTCCAGTATGTGTGTACCCACAGATAAGCAGGGACTTACGTAAGTACAAGGGTCTGAATGTAGCCCATTTTTGCTGGTCATCCATAAGCTGTTAAGAGCGGATTCATCATTAGTATTACACCTACATTGTTGTGCTTTGGGAACTCAGTTAAACCGTGACATATTTTCGAGATTCTGAAATATTTTTTTCTATTGCATTCTTACCAACAGGAAACCAGAGCCCACTATCTCTCAGATAACTATTGAGAAATTTCCTTGTAACACCTGGTTCTACAGTAACGTTAAAATCACTGGCATTTAAATCCAATATTCTGTTCATTCTCGTCATATTAAAGCACACTCCACCCTGCAAGAAAAGCACAGGCACAGCAAAAGTAAGTTGGTTTTACTTTTAGATTAGTATAAAAAAAAAATTTCACTAGTTTAATTTTAAAAACGTTGACTTTCCTTCAGACTGTTTAAACCCAAACAATAAACAAGAGTACTGCACCACTGGTACATCAAAATAAAGGAAAATGCAGTACAATGCATAGTATCATAGTATCAGAACACATCACAACAGAAACATTAGGGAAATGTGATTATGCGCATATAAATAATAAAGATAATTCAAAATTATTTTTAACAAATCCTTTGAAAAATCTTCTAGGTACAATACGCACAAAATCAGACTGGTATGGTAGTGAAATATTTTTGGGATTATGGACATATTTATCAAAAATAGTAATAAAGGTAAAGTTATCAGCTGGTAATTCCAGAAACGGTTAAGGATTCTTTCCTCTGTTTCTGTGCCAGGTACAGACTCAATCCCTTATCAACTTCACTAGCTTTTAGTATCTTTCCTTATGCCTTTCAGCACTCCCTTATGACAGAAATAGACTAATTCAGGAAACATATTAACTACAAAATAAATACAAAAGTAGAGGGCCTACCTATTTACTACCTCATCACTTGCTTTTTAAAATCTTTTAACTATGTATTGTGTGCCCCCAAAATATTTAGGTATGTATCACGTCAGACTACCTAAAACCAAGGGGACCACTGGGAATCCGGTCTTAGCATGCTTTTCTGCCTACAATGGCCATCTTTGGCTTTTGGAGGAGCCCTCCACTACTTGGGTGCTGCCAGATCTTAAAGGGATGAGATTCCTAATGGTTCCACAAGGGCGAGCAAAGGTACCAAACGTTACACTGTGCAAGCAAAAAGGAAAGCATCGTCATTCAAGCCAGGTTGGTTACAGATTTTCAGTTACATACCGAAACAGCACTGACTCCTCCCTCCAGACCTGTACCAGTTCCAAACGGGATTATCGGCACATTGTTATTACTGCACATCGCAGCCATTTTGCTGACTTGATCAACATCCTGGGGCCAAACAACCACATCAGGAGGTTGGCAACTACCAAAAGTAAGAAAGCTCTAATAAATAAGAAAATAAGTACACATTCATATCACTTTGGTCTGATATTGGTTAGACTAACTTCAAATTTAAAAAATAGGAATGAGTTTTCCACAAGTATGGAACAGGCAAGTAGTAAATTATAAACAACTTACAAAAATGAAAAGTGGCCTCTGAAAAATGAGTCATATCTTATGTCAGAATCTTATAATAACACAAAGATATGAGGTAATGGGAGTACAACAGGTGTATATACACCTGATGAAGGGAGGCGGTTGCCCCCCAAAGCGTTGTGTTATTTTATTCCGCTATAAAATGGGGATTCCCTTTTGAGTCTACACAGTGAGCAGCCTGGATTCATTTGTTTTGCACGTGTTGTTTCAGGTTTACTGGAGCCCTTCCCGGCTAGCTCCTGGATATAGTAAAGGTGAATGTGATATGACTGTAACTTTTCCTTGTTCTTCCAGAAGGTTGAACTTTCCATTCACTTACCATCTTCAGAAATTTACTAAATTTTATTAAAAAAATTACACACACACACAAAATCTCTCAGTACCGAACAATGTAAGGTTTACTAATGATGGGCAAAAAGGCTAGACGTCTTGAAGAAATAGATTACTTATTCACTCAGTGATAAATATAGAAAGAAATGAAAACTGCTGGAAACTCTTATCTCAGTAAAGCAAGAGTCCCTAATCTGACCCTGAATAATAATAAAAAAACATACAAAGTATTACATTTAGAGGACAAATCTGCTTGTACTGTACCACTGTATATATTATAGAGAGGAAATATCTTATTGGCTCTACCTGTGCATGGATTCATCTTTCCCATGCTGCTCCCTCACAGCCAAGGCAGTAGAAATATTTAAATCTCCCACAACTTCTCTCAATTCCTCTATAAACTGCCAAGAGACCAAAAGGATTCTTTGTAAGTATCAAATCATTATTATATTTTTACATAAATGCAAGGAACATGCATTTACATTTTATCATGTAAAAATGGAGATCCCAGATTCACAAGACATGTTGTACTCCTATGTAGCATCATTAAATGATATTTTTATAGTATATTGCTGATGGATGCATATTTGTAATTTTTGCACTGAGCACTACCCCTGTAAATATTTACATCCATTAATGACATTAATTCAATCTGTACTAAATAAGTATGGGTTTGGAGGGTTAGTAGTTCTAGTAAAAAATAACTACAATCAGTGTTCACCGGAATAAAGAAGCTAGAAAAATGAAAAGCAACCTCTGATTGATTCCTATAAGTTACTAGAATTCAGTAAATGAATGCACCAGTAAAGGGGAACTAAAAGCTTGTTAATCAAGGGGGTGATTCTTCAGAGGAGGGTTAACATCTCAATATTTTCTGCAGCGCAGACTCTTGCTTCATGTATATAAAAACTGTTCCAGTGATGTTTTGTTCAGTTCCAGCATTGCAATCCTCTTCTGGTTCACATCTTCTTGTCAACATCACTGGTGGTGTGAGCAAACTCTGAAACAGTATTATTTTATACCTGGGGTAAGCAGCTGCCTATAATGCTGGAAAAGCGGTACTGTCCTGCTCTCTTCCCCAGCCCAGGCTCACATCAATTCTGCTGTAGCTCTGCACTCTCTCCCCTGCACTCCCCGAGCATGTCACTTCCTTTGACCTGCTCGAAGTAGTGAAAATGCTTTGCTAGAGCAGAGGTGAGGTGAGCTGGTGCTGGGGAAGTGAGGGGCTGGCTCTGTCCTGCTGGGAGCAGGCACCCACGTTTCATGGGCCTAGGGCACCATGAAACCTTGTCCCAACCCTGACTGAAACATAAGAAAAGAAGAATGGTTGTAATATTAAGCAGAAGCCAGCACTGGAGAAAAGTTTGTGAACGGTAAGTATATTAACCCCCTGAAGAATCATTTCATGATTAACAAGCATCAATTTAATGTCAACAGCAAACAAGGTGAATTACTTATATTCCAGTCATTTAATAATTTGCTGATATTTTAAAGTAATGTAAACACGTTTTCATAATCTTTTTCTATAATAAATCAGAAAAATATATATATATATATATATATATATATATATATATATATATATATATATATATATACAGTATATACTGTATATTGCTTGTGACTTGATAAAGAGAGTATGAATCTCTTGAAAGCTCGTCTATTTAAAACAACTATTAGTCCAATAAAAAAAGGTATCACCAAGTATATACTGTATATATATATATATATATATTTTGACAAGCTTGGATTATATTAACTCACAATGCATTGGAAATTTTTAAAAAGAATTTGGATCACAGTACACAGATAGAATTGTCTGCTATTGACCCTTTATGGTGAATTTCCACTTTCTACAACAGGGCAACTAAACAATAGGTGGGGGTCCTCACTTGGGGACCATTATGAAACATTACTCTGGGCAACCTAATCTTGAGAATTTGGTCGCAAGCCTATCACCCTGAAATTAGAATTCCCAGAGACAGTGATTGTCTATCCTAGTAGCTGGCAATAACTAAAAGATGTTGTGATTTAAAGGTGCTTTTACTAGTTTTTTAAAGCAATGAAGCCAAATTTCTGGACTGCTGTTTTTCATATGATTTAGTCCAGTGATGCCCAACCTTTTTTGGCCTGGGGGCCATATAAAATTGCAACACGCGTCTCACAGCCCACTTCAAAGTTGCAACTTTTAAAATCGTGACTGCAACAAATTTTAAGGAAGAGTTGCGATAATTTTCCATAGTAAAGTAACATTTTGGATTTCAGAATTCGGGCCGTGGGCCAGATATGGCCCGTGGGCTGTAGGTTGAGCATCACTGATTTAGTCCATTTAAGTAGTGGGTGCCTGTTACAAATACTATTATTTAAAAAATAAATAAATCATTATGCGGCATGTACTTTAAAGTGCCAGCATGAATTTTCTTGTTAAGAGTAAATAAAATCATTTTAGCATGAGATTGTATAATGTGGGCTACGTCATCTTGACAGAATGTAAACATAATTATCTGGTACATTTTTATCCCTATCTTATGTAATATGTGGATTTTCAATGCAGACCTTTATTTTGCTATTTGATAATTTTCCTTAGATATTTACTATGTCCCTTACCTGTGTCTTAGCGCAGTAAAATCTGGAGATGCATCCATTCCTAACACAGAGGGTGAAGCCCCTCTTCATTTGTATTGCAGTTCTTAGGGACATTGTCTCTCCTTGACTGTCTCCCTTCTTGTTACTCCAGTTACAGTCATAGGCCTGTGTCTATAACATGAGTTCAGAGTTCTTTTTCGTTTGCGTAACTGCAAGCTGGAAGAAATGACAAGAATTCTAATATTGCAGCTACCACGAGCAGGTTCACACTGAATATGACACTAATGCACTAAGCCCAGCCCACCATCCATGGAAATCAGCCCTCTTTTAAAGTAACAGTAATAATTGTATGTAGAATTGCTTATGACACAAGCAGTGTTAATACAACTTCCTTTCCCATTTCCCTGGAGAGCATTCATAGACTTTTATTTTATTAGATATGTTTCTATTGCTCTCTGTAGATCTTTTTAGACCCGTGATCCTTGCTATCCTCCGCCCCTTTTGTGATGTAAAACTGCTTACTGTGCTTGCTCTGTTCCCCAAAACTCACAGGAACAGGAGGTTGAATGGGATCACAGCACCTGTAAAAGAGCAGAAAACTTTGGCAAGTTACTCAGAGCAGGGGCAGTGCTGGAGAATAAGGCCCTCATTCACCATAGTGCGAAGTGAGCCGCAAAGTGTTCGGCTCACTACGCACTTGGTGTTATGCGCATGCTGATGTCCTGCACGAGGACATCAGCATGCGCATTAAAGGGATTCCCCTCCCAGCGAGAGCACTCGAGTCTCTTCGCCGGGAGGGGAATCCCTTTAATGAGCATGCTGATGTCCGCGTGCAGGACATCAGCATGCGCATAATACCATATGCGAAATGAGCGGAACGCTTCGCAGCTCACTTCGCACTATGGTGAATGAGGGCCTAAATGACTGATCAGAAAGCCCCCTTAACCCCCCTTCCCAAGAATCACCTCTGGATTTAATGAGATTTTAGCTCTTCTTAACTGTTTTCACAACAAATGTACAACTTTAAGCAAAAAGATTGCTGAGCATACACAAGTGTACAGTAGCCTTATGGGAGTAGTGAATCATGCCTATAAAAGTGCCAACTTGATATTTTTCTGTACAAAATGCATTGCTCATAGTGTGCCTTGTCTCCTGTAAGTGTGTGCTGATTAAGGGCTAAAACAAAACAATTTAAGCACTTATATATCTTCTTACATACTTACATATATCTGTAATTAAAAATAATAAGCAAATAAATTAACAATAAAGAAATAGTGGATTCTCTTCAAATTAAACAGAGGAACCTGTAACTAGAAGCAAACATCTTTAATATACTCAGTGCTACAGGGCTTAGATTTATATGGCCAAACACACACTGCAGACTACACTGGATTGTCTGTAGTGCACAGTTTAGTAATTTATTATCAAACCTGCATGATGTATATTTCAAATGAGCAGAGTTACCCAAATAAAACCTTTTAGCTGCATGACAATCAGTTTAGCTGCATACCATATGGATATAGTAAACCCAGCCGAAACTGGAAATTATTCCAAATTAGCAATTCTGCTTGTGTATACACATCACGCATGCTAACATTGCCTTTTAAAGTGGAAAATTATGAAATACTACCAGTGCAGGACTGAACAGATTTAGTGCATCCTTGCAAATTGCATTTTGCCTGTTTTCCCCCTTTAAAGTGAGAAATCACTGCCAAAATCACACAGGAACTGGACGTTAAGTGGATTGCATCACTATGAAGAGCAGAAGAAATCAGCATGTTACACAGAGCAAGAGGTAGTGCTGGAGAATATAACCCCTACTGGTAAGTATTTCCCCTTGCACTCTTTAATAACCACCCCTATTATAAACAAGTGTTTAGTTCTCCAATAAAAGAGCTGAGCTGGAATCCTAAATTCGTGGATAAAGAGTTCACCCATTAGATCTAATTTAGAGCTCCATCTTATCCCTTAGGGCAGGGGGTTTGCGACCTTTTTGGCTGAGAGAGCCATATAGTGTGGCTCTGCTCAGCCCTTTTGAATCTGGAGCCGGTGACGTCAGAGAGTCTGGATTGGCTAGCAACCAGGAAGCGCGGTGAGGTCAGTGACTCCAGATTGGCTAGCAACCCAGAAGAGCAGTGACTTCAGCAGCTCCGGATTGCTAGCCAAAGCGCTGAGAGAAATTTGTCTCTACAGCACTTGCTGGCGATTAGCCAGCAGACTGTAACGAGCGATGCTTGCATGTGAGCACCGCTCGTTACAGTCAAAGAGCCAGATGCAGCTATCAAAAGAGCCACAGGTTGCTGACCCCTGCCTTAGAAACTAACTATAAAATAAGAGTATTGTATAAATCTAATTCTTCATTAATTTGCCGCATGCACTTCAAAATTGTACCTTGCTAAAGGGATGATTTAACCTGTATCTAGCATGGTGATATAGCTTGTTGCTTCAGATATCCATGTGTTATGCAGATAAAGATATTATCTCTATATTTTATAGTTTTACAGTAAGAAAAGAAAGATCTGGTAATACCATAAGTCAGCAGACATACTAGAGAGGGCATGCACGCCATTGCCACGGCTGCTATCCTTGATTTCCCCCAGCGAGCAAGCGGTCCTTTAGTACAGGCCACGGACCTGACCTGACAGTTTTCGGGTCAGATCTGTGGCCTACACTGAAGGAGCACTTGCTCCTTCCCTGAAACAGGTGCAATGACATTACTCATCAATGGCTGCACTCAGTGCCGAAAAGATTCACCATCACTGCCATAAGCTTTGAAATCAATAACTATAAAATATCCATGATGCAGGCCTGATAGGACATTAGCTTGTTTTATACACTCCATAACAGGCTAGTAAACTTTTGCCTACCATGGATGCATTCTTTCCCAGCCTTGCAGTGTGAGGAAGAGATTACTCCCTGCTATCACAGAGTTACACAAATACCTAGTTAAAAGGATAGAGGCACATATCATAAGGGCCATATGTTACATTTGTGCAGTGATGTGTTCTTAAAAATACATAGCGAGCCCTACAAATTCAGAAAGCATGCTTTAGAGTCCCTTTAGGTGCTACATTAAATCATGGTATTTGTACTTGCCAAATGGAGCTGGATGGGTGTCAATATAAAAATACAAATGGATACGCCAAAGAGATGAAACTGCTGGGCATGTGGAAACCCCACAACTCACATGCCCAGCCCATCAATCCAGCTCCATTTGGTAACAGCAAGCACGGTCGGGTGCATTCAAACACCCACTTGGTTTTGGAGGCATCACCATCTATAGCTTATCTATTTACCTATTTAGAAAATTATAATAAAAACGTTTTTCTTGTTTGCCTGCTGCAGTAATCCCTTTACTACTTATGAAAGTGAAACTACTGGCAGAGTGTAACAGTTACAAACAGTGTGAAGCTGATAAGATGTAGCTTCCTGCCAGTACTTCTGATGTCACAGGTCAAGATTAGCATGTTTAATGTATTCAAAATGGCTGCTGTCAAAGTTTTAATTCGTGCAAGCTTCAGTGGGACAGTAGAGACTACAGAGTAATTCTAGATTTTTTAATACAACAGTTTAGGAGGTGGATAGGTGTACTACTTAAATATTTATTTGTGTGTAGATAACTTTAGTTCTTCTTTAAGATCACACGACTATCGTAGTCGCCCCGAAGTTGTTGCCTATTTGCCACAACACAGTTTAGTCAATAAGCAAACATTAGGCAATAAGCAAACATAAGGAAGTGTTGAATAGATGCAAATTCATAGCTATATATGACTATTTGGCCTTTAGTCATAAGGCCCTAAAAGTCACCTTAAGAGTTTCATGCCCTATGTAAACGCACTTCACCTGTGGCCTTTCGATTTTTTACGGTAGTGAAACTCTTTTGTGACTTTAATATCCTTACAGATATACTACATTATCCTCTTTGTATTGTTTGATTCTATAGCTATAGCCCAGAGATGGTGAACCCATGGCATGCATGTCAAAGAGGGCACGCAGAGCCCTCTCTGTTGGCAAGTGAGCCGTCACCAAATCTACCTTCCGTACATGCTGCGG
>WMED01029309.1:0-10291 GCA_019650415.1 Pipa parva
CAATGAACTAACTCTACCAATTTATTATATATTTTGGAAGTCTGAGTCGGTCCATTTTATAACGATTCCGACTCCACAGCCCTGGTCTTGTCTACTTCAAGTTTGAGTAATTAAGTAAATTAGAAAGATGATTGTTTGGGATAACTATTCGAATAACAAAAATAGTTTTCAACTGTACTTTCCCTTTAATTCTAAAATTTCAGATGTTTCAAGGTGCAAGGGCCAGCAGTTTCACAGAAAATTAGAGAAAAATGGCAGAAACCTTTGGGGCAGATGATAAAGTTTCTAGGTACAGTGCTGATTTAGACCGTAGGGTACCCTATGAGATCAGTATGCAGTATTTATTGATGATAGACTTCAATAGAAATAAAAACGGCCTTTCTCCCTGGTTCATTTTCTAACTTACTAAGATTAGAAAAAAAACGTGAAATTAAAATGATCATCATAGAAACGTGAATTTATTAGAAGCTTCTTTTGCCTATAAGATTCTTTTCTTTATTTCTGTAGTTTAGCCATTTTATTGTATTTTGCTTTCCCGAGGAATAATACTTTTATGTATATGTTTTAGAAGTGTTTTTGGCCTAGTGTGCTGATCATTGCTTTGGTAAATCATTAAATATATCTTTCTGAAATGATTAATATTTTCTTGGACGTGATTGGTTAATAAGGAAAATCCGGTTGGGGAATGATCTTTGTAGGTTCATCAGGATTAGATCATTCTTAGATATTCTACCTTCTTCTCTTCTTTGCATTACAGTATTTCCCCTTCAGTTAGTGTAAAGGAATGTATTTGTGTATTTTTTTCATCCAATATTAGATTTATTACATAGTTTGCTGTTCAGTAAAATACAAGAAAAAACAGATACTCAGCTTACTTTTTAGCAACTAATATTGATCCACTTTAATTAATGGGCCGAGCTATACATAATGTATTTGCTTCCAGTACTCAGGAAACCAGAGAGCTATTTTGAAGCAGTCTAATGCGTCGTTCCACGGCTTCTGTTTGATTTCACAATAAAGACCTGGGCATCTCTGCTGCTATTGAAATTGTAGCAAGCACATTTAGCTAGAAAAAAGTCTCTTTCATTTTGAGGAGGACTTGACACATGGGTTGTTTTTTAGATTTCGTAGTTGTTTTAAACACATTTAGCGAATCTGACATTTTGAATGCAACTGTAGTAGGGATGATTTGGCAGCACCAAAATTGTTTTATTTTGATGTAAGTGCATTAAAGGGGTTATTCACTAAGGTGTGAATTCGCAAACAGCAGATTCCCATAGAAAATCCTCAACAATTTCCCCATTGTAAAGTCACGACTGCGATAATATTCTCATTATAAAGACGCAATTGCGACAGTAGCAGCCTATTGCGACTGTCCTTATCTGGCAAATTCGCACCTATACATAACAATTCGGATTTTAGTGAATAATCCCTTTCAAGTCTTTTGTGTTGGGACTAAGCACAACTTTTTATAACTCTTTATGGATAGGATGGTACCCGTGCAATTACATAGGAGGAAATTCAGAAACCTAGGTGCAAACTTGCACTGTTGTATTTACCATATTAACAAGAAAGGCACTTTCATTCAAAAATTCAACTACAGTCAATAAATAAAAGCAGTATACTGATTGGTTGTCAAAGATTATAGCAGCAGTGTAAGTTTGCACTTCTATTTGCGAATGCCCTTCATAGAAAATAAGGCAGATGAACTCCAAAGCTGTAGTTTTCTACACACTCCCTTCAAGAACACATATCATTTGTATATATTTTCTATGGATTTTTATAGGACTGAAAACAACATTTTGATGTAAAAAAAAAATTAAAATCAAAAAGTGATTTACGAAATGGTGATGAAAGCTTTTTAAAATAGTTGATACTGCCATAACTAATTTTAAAAGATAATTTCAACAATGTTAAGTGGTCAAAAAACCTTGCATAGTGTGCATGAACCTCTGTAACTATGAAAGGAATGCAATAGAGCAGGGGTCTCCAGCTGTTGGTCCAAGGACCCCTTGGTACTGGGCCGTATACTGGTGATGCGCGCACAGGAATATAATGGCTATATCCACGTGCAGATCATAGCTTTGAGGCACAACACTTGTTAGATATTCCCTTGTGAATGAGTGAAACAAATGCTATATCATTTCTTCATACTTTATATTTGTCTGTAATGCAGCAAGGCCGAAATGTATTTATTGTTGGAAGAGCTGGTGGAGAGCCCAAGGGCATTATGTAGGAGAACCTGTTTGGTAGGTCAGCACAGTCAGATATGGGATTACAGACGCATCCTGAGCCAAGGCTTGGCCTCTACCTTATTATATATGTGTTACATGGAAGCCACTAGGATGGCTCAGTGGTCTGACTGCTTACGTTTAAAGCAACCCGCAACTTCTGTGGTGCTATTATTCTTACTGTGATTTCCATCTCCATGTATTAGGTTGTGTTGGCTCCTACTGTAGCTTTTTCCTACACTTGCATTTTTATTTTCACCAAAAGTTGGATGTGACAAGACTCTCCTTTAACAATGCAGTAAAATTGCATCACTGGTATGCTGGCAAGCTGCAAGAAATAAGCATACACATTATGATACGACTGATGTAAACCTGCCCACAGGCACACAGTGTCAGAGGAGGTCACAGCAGAAAGTGTGCTGCAGAGCCAAACGCATTGTTAAAGGTGAACTCCACGCTTGCTCTGCTAGTGGTGATTCAGGAGGAGGGGGTGGGGAATGAAATATCTCTGGTGTGCGCCTTCACTCTGGCTCCTGCTTACATCAACACTGATCTTCTTGTCTTCTACATGCCAAGCTACAATTCTCTTCACTTCCTGCTTCCTCTTGCATCTCTGAGCAAGCACACAAGCAGAATTCTTATGTAATACTGATTCTGCTTTTCCTCAGCTAGCTGGAATGCATAAGGAAGCAGTAAGTGAAGAGGGACCCCCCCACATTTTAATGTATTTTTCTACCATCATAAAAGATACAGTACTGATGCCTGTGACAGGTTATGGTACTAGAAACAAACAGTATGCTACTTAAAAAACAAAGCAAAACAAAAAAACAAAAAAAAAATGCTGCTTATGGTGGAATACAAAATTAATTTCTTTGGTATAGCATCCCTTTAAGTTCACTAAAATTTAAACTTAAAGAAGAACTAAAATCTTCTCTAATAAATCACATTTGTTAATTTAGCCTACATGCCAACAGCACAATAAACCCATAGTCTTTCCCTTCCAAGCCACCCAAATGATTATCTATGCAAACATTATCCCACAAGTACTTGTCAACCTGTGTTGCATTTTTACAACATCCCCTGCTGTTACAGACCATGTGTATTCACAGTTTAATCGACCAAGTGTTATTCCCCAGCCAGTCAAACAGGAGGTATAACGAGGTGTCAGGGTTTATTAGCATATTAATGAGGATCCAATATGGAGGCTGAGAGATATTAGCACCAGCATTTCTATAAGATACCACTACAGGCCAAAGGTACTGATTTGCCACTTCATAAAATAGCAATTTCACCTGGCAGATCCCATACTTTCAGCATATCCGTTATGGTTGGAATACATTAGTTCTTCAATGTCAAATGGGGAGGGGGGATAAACAAATTAAGCTTTACTGTAACACCTCTCACTTAACCATGAAAGAAATGCTTGGTAACTCGTGATCTGACTTACTGAGTGCAAATATTTCCATTATTAATTGTGGACATTATACTCAGTAGAGTTGGCTATGTCCTGTATTTACTCAAGCCACTGTGAGTCTTTGGAGTGGATTTGGAACATTGGCTACCAACATGGTGGGGGGGAGGGGGGATATTGTGCTGGGCTACCACATTGCAGGAAACTGCCCAAACACTATGGTTGGATAAATATGCTAAAATGTTATTTATTTTTATTTCCAGCTGTTCTGTGGACTGTGGAACATTTGAAGGGCCAAGTACAAATCAGTGTACAGGAGGGCAAAGACACCATCCTTCGCGTAACAGAGTGAGTAATAGCTATTTATTAGTTCTTCGCTTCTAGAAGCTGCTGTACTGTTTATTGGAGGTTGCAGTTACAAACACTGACACATCATTAAGTATAAAATAGTAAAGAACTGTTTATAGGTGTTTCAGTAGCATTCTTATTTATGCAAGTTATTATATATAAAGTGAGTTGTCCTTACTCTTCCATGTTAACTAATTTATGTCTTAAATGGCACTGCGCACATATCCATTAGTGATTATTATACCATAAAATGAGTCTTATTAGAGACAAGACTGTCCCTTCCTGTATATACACTCAGGAGGACTTCTTGTTGGTCTTCTCCTAGAGCAATGGAACCTAATCTTATAACTTATTCCTGGTTAGGTCACATGGTGCAGGATGTGTGTATTTGCTCATTTTGCATTTGTGTATTTTTCCATTTATTGACCAAATGCAGTTAGGTTCATTATAAATAAACACAGCCATCTGCAAAAGATATAAAAACACTGACTTAATGTGACATTAAAACCTGTAAGAAAAGTTTTCTGTTTATTGACCATGTATTATTATATAAAAATGTTAAAATGAAAAGTTTAATCTTAATGACATCACAGAATAATCCTAGTAATAGATGAAAAAATCAAGCACTTGGAGCAGAGTTTATCAGTGAATTCATGAAAACAAGATGGTGGTTGTAGTGCTCTGTGGGAAAGTCTGGATGATCTTTAAATGTTAGAAAAGGCAATGGCGCACAGGACATCAGCATGCGCATAACACAATGTGCGAAGTGAGTCGAACACATCGCGGCTCACTTCGCACATTGGTGAATAAGGGCCATAGTCTATCTTTATTACAGAAATTTAACACTATAGGCTAAAGTTAAAAGAGCTGGACATCCCATGAAGCGCCCTTTATGTTTTTCATTTATTTTTGCAGCACTATCTCCTTCACCGATGTGCACTCCATCGTACGATACCTAGCCAGGCTTGCCCCAGATAAAGGACTATGCGGGTCCCATATTACTGAACAAACAGAGGTAAGGATGTTTTACTCATCCTAAATTAATGGTCTGCTTAATTAACTGTAGTGATTTTATCTAACGAACTGCATCAGTAATGGAACTCTATGTATTATTAGTATTTACTTTTATTTATTTCAAACGTACCTTAAATATGCATTTTTACTATTGGAACGCTTATTGGTAAATATGGCGGTGGATGGGACTGTGCAGCACTTTACTAGAACCTCAGATTAATACTAGAACATTGTTTACACTAGCAGACTCTACCCTCTTGAGTAAGCCCCTGCACTGATTTGGAAGAGTGTGGTCACATGGTAAATATTGGCGCCAGGGACTTTAGTATTAAAAGGCAAACAACAATCTTTATTAGAGAACTGGTAGCACAAATATAGATGAAGAGGTAGATCAGAGAGTACTACAGATAAGGCATAAGTAGTATTTCGATTGGTACATTCAGTAAGTAGCTGCCCCGGTAGGAATGCCAACCCAGGGTAATCACAACCAGTGCCTGAACTCTTGCAGTGCATTGCATCTTTAAAAGGTAACTGTAGCCGAGCTTTATGGAGAATTTGAAGGCACAAAGTAAAATCATTTTGGTGGGATGTTATCCTGTTCAGTGCATAGTGGAAGAGCGACACTAGTTCTGCACAGAAAGGTGAGTGATGAAATAATATTCAGAATTAAAATTCTTTTTTTTTTTTTTTGCTCTTCCTGAAGTCAGCGACTTCCAGTGTATGAATGAAACACTTTCTCCTTAAAGCAATGTGCTTTCATACACCCCAGCTCCAGTGTATTGTGGGTTGGGATCTAGTTACTGTCAGAGTACAGCTGTTACGCCACGTCTCCCCCGCTCTTAGATTGTATTTCTGGTAGTGATTTAACAGGCTCCATATCTGGAACCTTTTAACGTTTTAACCCATGTGTATCCTTGTAAAATCATGCAGCACTGCATTATATAGAATGCAGTTATTTGTTGTGTTGTGTGACTGAATTTACTGTTTGTAAGCCACATTGAAGTTTGGAGGTGTGGAGAAGTTGGAGTCAGTCAGACCACAAGAAGATTCACTCTGCCAGAACAAGCGAGCGTTTACGGCACTGCCAAACAAGGCTTTTTGATACTGACAATACCACTAAAGCACCCCCCATTTATTTCAGTGGGTGACCAAGCCAAATCCATTTTCTTTACATGACAAGAGCATGTTGACATGGTGTAAAGTCAATCTGATAATTCACAATTTATTATACAACTGGCACATGAAGACAGGGGAAAATACAATAAACCACATTATTACAGCATTATCTTCAAACGCCGTGCAAACTTGCCCTGTCCGTGTAATAATAATGATGACATTTTACTTCGCTTTTAGCCACCAGTTAGTTGTACTTTTTAGAATGCCTACACCTTTGCACATGGCTGTTTTTATGCAGTGTTGTGAATTTTTATACCAGGTAAAAGAGTAGGTTTAAAAATTAGAATTTTGGGTTATTTGCTGTTTTCTTTTGTACAGAGATTATTGGGTTCCCCCAAATGTGTCTCTAGGAAACAAGGATCATGTATCCAACTTATATATTTACTAACTGGTACCGTGTTCTGCTAACCCGTTACTGAAGTGCACCTAAAATGGTTCTCCCGGTCTGGTACACTTGGCCTGCTTCTGGGGGTTCAGCTAACATAATTAAATAATGAGCCAAACTGCTGGTAGTGCTTTGTAATGGTAGAAACACAAGGCTGTGTCACTGGGAAAACTGTTCTGCAGTGTAGAAGACCATCACTGGGCATCCCTATCCAGTATATTCACAATAAACAGGACTTCTAGGCTGTATTGTAAATTCTGTTGTGGTAACATCACATTTTGGAGGTGGCGAAACTCCCTTCCTCAGATACTCATCTGTGCAATATACAACATACTGAAACTATTTAAGTGCTGATCCCCTCCCCTTCCAATAAATATTGCACATGCGATAAAGGTCCTAAGGTGCTACTGGTGAAGTCCTGGAAGGAATTCCTCCACTAAACTACTTGTTCTGGTTCAGCTAACATGTTCTCACGTACTTTATACTTCTCTGAACTGTGCTGCATGTATAGCCGTGTTTGTTTTGTGTTTCAGGTTAGCCATTGGCTGGAATTCAGTCAGACCAAGCTAATGCAGAAGTCAGAGTATTCCACAGGCCTTCAAGAGCTCAATAACTGTCTGTCTCTCCGAACTTATTTGGTGGGAAACACATTGACTTTGGCTGACATTTGTGTCTTTTCTGCTTTGGAAGGTGATTTAAATGTATTTTCTTGTGTTATTCATACTAACTAGTTTTGTGTTAAACTTTCCATGTATTCCTTACCAAGTATAATGTGCCATTTAAGTGCATGATTGTGAAGGAGTTGTAGCAGGCTGTAATTTTGTTACAATACGATGAGTCATAAAATAAAACCTAACTCCATTCATCTTTGTGCTGTCACAAGTCCAACTGCTTGCAAAGTCTCTTAATATATATTAACATATAGGTGCAGCATGTGAAAATTGCAAATAAACTAAATGTTTTGCCTGAAAGGCCTAAACACAGTTGAATTGTAAATGCCCATATACCCACCGACTTAAGATAAACCAGAACTCAATAGAATTGTCACTGTACTTGATGGGATTTTTACTGGAATCTGTGCAGAATCATTCTTCAAATATAGATATTATGGCAGTCCTTATTGCTTTGTATCAATGCAAACATACAAAGATAAAATGGTTAGAACACAGTGTACTGTTCAATTGTACTTTATGATGTCATTAAAGGGGAGCTATAGTGTTTTATCTAGGGGGGAAATACTTACCGAACTGGTTTTAATCTCCTGTAACTCCTCTTGCTGTCACTTTCAAGCTGGTCTCTTCTGCTGTGTGATTGTCTTTGCTTCCTGCTTCTTTTTCAAACTCACTGAGGTGAGCATGCTCCGAAGCAGACTTTTGGTGCTTGCTCACCTCATGTTCTTTCCCTGTTACACATTTTCATTGTTTAATTTGAACATCCATTAAGGGCCAAAGAGAATACTATGACCCAAATTATTTTGATGTTTTGAAGACATGTTATGACATATAAAAAGTCTTTTTGAGATCTTTTAACTATTAAATCTATTAAATGAATATCTGTTTAAGCAGAATGTGTTACAGTCCAGTTAAAGCCTGTTTTAGGCTGACTTGTTTATTACTTCTAGATCTCACATAGAGATATGCTTTATAGATTTCTTTTTGAAATGCTATTGGTTCTAAAGGCTTGTTTGCATTTCACTGATTGGCTTTTAGCAAGCAAGGAATGGCAGACGCAACTGCAAAAGAATGAGGCCCCTGTCAATATTAGACGATGGTACAGCTTTCTAGAACCACAGCTGGTTTTCTGGAGCAGAACAAGCAAAGTGGTAAGTAATATGTATCTAGACTAGAGTGTTGCAGAAATTTTTGATGTTAATCTTGGTCATTTCATCCCTTTAAAAAACTTTCAAAATCTCAACTGCTTGTTTTTAAATTCTGGGTAATTTGGAGACACTTTGGATTTACTTTGTTGTTTTGTTTTTTTTTTCAGTCTGTTGAAAAGAAACAAGATGTTGGCAAGTTTGTCGAGCTTCCTGGTGCAGAAATGGGCAAGGTAGTGGTTCGATTCCCTCCTGAGGCCAGTGGGTAAGCTTGCCTTACACGTTGATTATAGGTATATGTCAACAAATGACTGCAAAATAGCTCAGTTAAATTGTGAAGTTATGTTTGTGTTAACCCCCTGTATTTGTGAATGGTCTTGATTAGAAAGTTTGTTGCTTATTGCAGAAAGAGTAGGTGGCACAAGCAACGGATAACATTACAAGGTTTATTTTTTATTTCTATGATGATTATGAAAGAAATCTTAAGCAGAAATTCCTGGTATTTTCTTCAGTAATCCATTTATGGGAGCTGAATTGGTTTAGGAGATCCCTGGGGATATGATTACTGTCTTTTATACAATATAGCTGAATATCATTAAACGAATAAATAAGAATAATGTTCTGAGCTAGGCTCTATAGGTAATGGAATGAATATATATCATTATTGAATTTTGGGGCAGACAATGCATTCTGAGGCAGACCACAAATGTATAAAAACTAGAAATTATTTTGCCATTATTTCCGTCATTATGGAACGGCTCCACGCCTTTAGAATAGGCTGCTGCAGAGACTTCTGGGAGGCGGGGTATCAGAGTGGCAGCACTTTTAACGAGCTCTGTAACAAAGCTGAGACCCAACTATACACATACATAAATAGAGGCCGTGCACGTGTCAGGCCTAACAGCCACCAACACACACAGCACCAAGCAAAAACGCCAGAACCAGACAAACCAAGGATTAACCCAAACACCGCTAATCCAATTTTTTCACTAAATTGAAATATAAGACTTAACACATTTTTAAATAATGCAAAATATCGTTTATTATGGTTATCCACGAAATTACAGAAAATATCGAGATATCATTTTTCAGCAATATCGCACACTCCTATTCTAGAGGGACAATAATCAGCTATAAATTGACAACCGTTGTTCATTCTCAGGAAGGTCTTGTGCCCCTTATTGATCTTATTTCCTTACATTATCTACAGATTTGTGCTTGGAGACTATGGTGTTCCACATTAGTCTTTAGACAAATGAATCCCTAGTAACTTCTGGGTCAGCTACAGTTCTAGGTAGCTTGCTAACATGCTGAATGCCGTATCTGACATCAGCTGAAGGACTGCGGGTTTGCCATCCTTCTCCTGTTTTATTCCTGTAGCTGACTCTAAGCTCAAAACATTACTTTTATTAAATTGGGGGGATTGTCCCATAATCCCTTGCGGCGTTTTATTACTACTGACAGTTATTGAGATTTTTCATTTTCCAGCTACCTGCACATTGGGCATGCCAAAGCAGCTCTCCTCAATCAGCACTACCAGGTCAACTTCAAAGGAAAGCTCATCATGAGATTTGATGATACTAACCCTGAAAAGGAGAAGGAGGACTTTGAAAAGGTAATTCAGTATAATGTTGAGAGCTCTGTAGGCAGTGAAAACATCTGGTTAAAGCAGTGGTGGTTTCACATGTAAACATATGTACATCAAGCATGTCTAATTTATGCCTTTTATGTTACTGCTGACATAAGAGTCTTATCCTCTCTGTAGATTAACGTTACATGCAAGAATTTAGGGTTTAACAGCAGAGAGTCCTTAGGCTGGATATCTTTGCTGTACTCTAATAGGGGTCATGAATGTGTGTGTGTGTGTGTGTGTGTGTGTATATATATATATATATATATATATATATATA
>WMED01029310.1:0-10290 GCA_019650415.1 Pipa parva
AATTCGGCGAATCAGCCGAATCGAATTTTTCAGAAATTCGGCCAACTCTAATTGTATTATAATGAAATGATACAACAGTACCAGTGAATTTTTAATCATGATAAATGTATTCAGCATTGATTTTCACAATTATTTTCTTTTCATGATCTATTAATACACTTTGCATGCATGCTTGAAATATTTCATGCACTTGTTATAATTTAACGAAGTTTCCTGAGTATATAAATATTTATTGACCTGTGATTATTCTTTTATTTATTCCTTCTTCATTAAGCTCATTTGTTTTTTTATTCTTTTTCAATTAAAGGTCCAGAAATTTAGGCTTTTTAATATGAACTTACAGTTTTCCTAGGTCTGTGGAATTGTTTGTGATTATGGGGGGAATTCAGCAAGCTCCGAAGTGAGGCGCGTAGTGTTCGCCTCACTTCGGAACAACTGAAATGCGCATGCTGATGTCCTGCACGCAGACATCAGCATGCGCATTAAAGGGATTCCCCTCCCGGCGAGGAGACTCGAGTGCTCTCGCCGGGAGGGGAATCCCTTTAATGCACATGCTGATGTCCGTGTGCAGGACATCAGCCTGCGCATTTCAGTTTTTCCGAAGTGAGGCGAACACTACGCACTTCACTTCGGAGCTTGGTGAATTCCCCCCTATATCTTTCATCTTCTCTTATATGATGGGAAAAATGTACTAAACTCAAAAAGGCCAATTTCACCTGTTCGAGTTTATTCCCTGTAAATATCACTGTTCGGTTGGTAAATAATGATTCATATTTTTCGATCAATTTTTTTACAGATCAAAATTTTTGATCGGATTTTTTGATGGAAAAGTAGCCAAAGTACAAATGTAAAGTATGACTACTTTTCCATTGAAAAATCTGACTGAAAAGTATTTACTAATCGAACAGTGATATTTACAGGGAATAAGTTCACCTTTTCGAGTTTAGTAAATTTCACTCAATGTCTTACATAATGTCTATTTATTAATATTAAGGAGAAAATTTCTGAAAAATCATATAAACCTTTTTGGTTTTTTTCGCCATTTATCAGTGATTTTCAATGAAATATATATATATATATATATATATATATATATATATATATATATATATATACAAAACAAACAAAGCACCACACTCCACCCTACTACAAATCACTTAATTACCTTGGTGCATGTAGAAAAAATAACATACATATAAACTGCTACAGCACACAAGGATTTTTAAGAAAAATACAAAATACGGTTGTTTTCGCTGCAGTGGATGCATAACATGCAGGAATTTAGTGACTGGCTTGTCATTCCGACACCCACATTCAGGAAGAACGTTTAAAATAAAACATCATATCACATGTACAACTACCCATGTCATATACATGGTTGTTTGCTCCTGCGGCTTAAACTATATTGGTAAAGCACAAAATGGTTTACGTGAATGAATGGCCAACCATAGGTCTGCATTGCGGGCAGCTCTTGCAAATAAGAAAACAGATATCCCACTAATGAGGCATTTTTTGGAACAAGGACATAAACCACCACAATTTCGTTATATTGCTATTGAGCATGTTCCCAAGTCACTTAGGGGTGGGGATTGGGACCCCCTGCTAGCACAAAAAGAGACCTTTTGGAACAGAAAGCTGGACACTGTGGCACCACGTGGTCTCAATGAATTCTGTTCTTTCAGCATGTTCCTTTAACCCTATTAGTCTATTTCCCTGCTACTATGGTTCACTTTCTCCGACTTGGATCATGAATATATATGAATATTTATATTCTGTGTATTTAACTGTGGGTTTTCTACCTTTTATATATCTTTCCTTTTTTTCTTCAAATAAATTTGCCTTTTATTATCTTTGTGGGATTGCTTTATCAGTCTTTCTTTTCTTTCTTGCACTTTTCATTTTATTTTGTTGGTTTACTTCCCCCTTGAATTTCATTTCCCCTTTAATCTTTTTGTTTTTGTCTACACATTCATCCAATCTAGGTGGTGCTATGGTGAGTCACATCATGGTGAATTCTATTGGTGATGCATTCTGGGAGCATGGGTGTGTCTATTTAAAGGCAATTTTAATGTTGTTTTAAGTTGTCTTGAAAAAGGTCTCATTCGCTGACCGAAATGTCGACTTAGGTGATGTAACAATAAATATTTTTGTATTTTTCTTAAAAATCCTTGTGTGCTATAGCAGTTTATATATATATATATATATATATATATATATATATATATATATATGATACAATAGTTTATGAATGGCAAGGGGAACCACTTTGAAAACACTGCAAAATGTGTCAGTTTTGATGGATTAGTGTTTATCAGTATCAATTTTTTTCAATATAGGTACTTTTTTATTGGTCCCATATATATATATATATATATATATATATATATATATATATACAGTATTATCTCTTCGCCGGGTGGGGAATCCCTTTAATGCGCATGCTGATGTCCGCGTGCAATACATCAGCATGCACATTTCAGTTGTTCCGAAGGGAGGCGAACACTACGCGCCTCACTTCGGAGCTTCGTGAATTCCCCCCTAAGTTTTAATTCAGCATAGTGCAAAGTTACCTCCGGATCCTTCGCATCATTTCGCAGAGATTGTTATGTGCTCGCTGATGTCCTGCACGTGCACATCATCAAATGCTTTAAAGGGATTCCAGTCTCGCGAGGCGACTCAAGTGGTCTCGCCGAGATAACAGCCTCTGCGAAGTGATGCGAATAGTCCGGAGGTAACTTCGCACTATGCTGAATTACTAAGACTAAAGTCAAAATAGTCATGTAGATCTGTGAATTTGTGTCTATTCTCCGCTTTCCCATGGTCGCATATTGAGAAATCTGCAAAGTGGCAAATACACAACCAATTGAGTGAGAACATAAGTTGTGAACTTACGGAGCTCTTCAAATCATTTTGCATGCACGTGCACAGGTAATTTGACTACTGACTAAACAATGGAGTGGTGTAAAGGTGCAAATGTGATTAGGTGAACTGCAACAAGTTCACCCAATAAGAAAAAACAAAGATTTTTTTGGGAAACATGTTTGTTATGAAATGTATCCAATTTACAGCTATATGTGTTATTGGCAAAATTTGAAATATGACAAATAAATATGTGAACCCTTATGACAATGTAATTAGCACTTTGAAAAATGACCCCAAATTTTGTGAGCTACTGACACATTTGGAAAGAAGTGTCAACAGAAAACTCAATTGTATTACTAAAAGTTTTTATGCCTAAACAAAATGCTATTAATCAGCAAATTACAAAAGAATAGTTAAATTATTATCAAGTTTTTTTTTTCATTAAAAAAAATATTTATTTTCTGTCTTCTCTCCTTTAAAGGAGTAAGTCAAAAAATGTCAATACCATGTAAGAGTCTCCTCATTTCCCGGGTTTTTCTTAACTGAGGTGAAATTAAATACAGTATTATGAAATTACACAGAAATGAACAAATTAAGAATTTTTTAAATGACAATGTATAGTTTCTGGTGGGATCTTTACAGCTGTGGTTGGCCCAAGGATATACAAACAATAACCTATATAGGAACAATATTCTTCAGCTGTGAGCTACAACTGCAAGGGTTACCGGCACTACAATGCATCCACAT
Source organism: Pipa parva (assembly GCA_019650415.1). NCBI lineage: Eukaryota > Metazoa > Chordata > Amphibia > Anura > Pipidae > Pipa > Pipa parva. The sequence goes on from WMED01029310.1 coordinate 3,610, forward strand.
TGAAAAACATAGGTCAAGCAACAAGTTTTCAAAGGGTGTTCATCCCTTTTATTGGCTGTGTGCAAGAAAAGATAGATGTGGGATATTTACTAAGATCATTAACCTTTTTCTCCTTTTTTCACCTGTTTTTTTCCCATTTTTTACTTCTAATGTAATTTATGAAGCCCTTTTTTATTTTTTTTACTAATATAATTATTTGCCTGGTTGATGGTGGAAAAAACCCATTCTTCTCTATGGAGATGGGTTAAATACATTTTTTTCTAAGTCGCTGGTGGAAAAATTGGTGATATCAATATTAAAGGGCGCCATTGAAAGTAATGTAAATGTTAGCAGTATTAACACATCAATATTTACTGATATTGATTATTATCAATATCGAGAAACTATTTTTGATTTTATATAAATTAGTGAAAAAGGAAAATGCAACTAAAAAAATGGGCAAAAACAGGTGAAAAACAAAGAATGAGTTTAGCAAATATCCCTCAGAATGTTTCAAAAGGATTTCACAAAGGAAAGCAAGAAAACTGGTTGAGTGACCTTTGTTTTTCTATGCTAGTGTAAGGTTGTACTACTTGTGTTCCTGTGTAATAGGTAGGGCTGAGAAAGAAAACTTTATATGTTGGTGTGAACATTGACCAAGAAATAGAACATATGAAGGATGGAAAACTTGGGAAGATTTACAAGCACAACAGAAGATGACATAGCTCTTATATTAGTTTGGATTTACCTCATGAGATACTATGTTATATGTTAACTGATCAAATATTTAATATTCATTGTTAAATACTGGGCCATAATTATTAATACATTAACCATAATTATGTATGAACTGAGGGTATAAGACTCTCTCTAAAATAGTGCTATACTGGGAAGAGCAACGTATCTATTTGGAGCAGCCCTGGCTATTTTGGCCTATGCTGAGTAGACCACATTGATGTGTTTTTGAGCCTCTGTTAACTGTTTGCTCATCAGGGATGAGCAAGGAATGTTTGGATTGTAAGCTTGTTCTAATTACTAACAAGAATTTTTCTATTTATGATCTCTGCAGTTAGTACATCAGGTCATGGTGGCTCTAATAATCTCTTGAAAAATTGGCATGCAGTTACCAAACCTTAGTGGTGGGCAATTGGCAACCGCTGCCATATAACACATAATAGCCTTACATGATTACACATTACAAACTTTTAGATAAGATTAGATCTGTTCTAATGGCTGAAATGGATTTCTTAAAATGTTAACAAATAGAAATTAATTACACATACAGTTCTAAAAAAAATGTTCAAAATACTTCAGACATTTACCAAGTTCTTACCCTCTTATCAATGTGTTTTTCTGTGGTTAAATAAATATAATATAAATTTCATCTTAACTTACTTATAAAATATTAGTATAATATTTATATATGCACTGTTAAATATGAATACATACAGTATAATTAATATCCTATTAATCTACCTGTTTACATCAGTCAATTAAAGGAGACCTAAAATTAAAAAATAAAAAAAGTAATAAACAACATTTAAAATACTTACCTTATACTGAGCTGATTGATTACAGTCACAGTATGAGCTGTGCTGCTATTAGCTGGCTCTTGATGCTTCCCCCGGCACCTCCTGCACAACGCACTGGCTGACTGAGAAGCCAGCATGCAGTTCCTTCTTCTCCTTCCCTGGCCCCTGCAATGAATGTTATGATGTTTAAGCCCTGTAACACCTGTGGTGTAACAGGGTGGGAGGAGCTGCGGCACTGGCTACCAGTCAGCCAGCACTGTGAGAAGCATCACGAGCTAGCTAATTACAGCACAGCTCATGCTGTGACTGTAATCAACTGGTTCTGTATAAGGTAAGTATTTTAACAGTTCTTTTTTATTTTTTTTTACTTTAGTTCTCCTTTAAATGATGACTTTGAAACTAGACCATTGCAACTAAACCCATTAACCTTATGTTAGAAAACTAAATATGTCTGAAAGACATAAAAATATAAACTGCAAACTACTGTCTATATACTGTAGAAACAATACTAGGCAATACTTCAAAGCCAACCTCATCTGTTCAAGAACTCCTTGTTCTTTTCACTGAAAAACAAGGAGTTTTAAAAACAGATGATATTTCCTCCACAGTGCTCTGATCTCAACATCATTGAGGTATCCTGGATAAATAGAGAGACAGAAGCCAGTAAGACAGACAAAGTCTGCAGAAGTACTGTGGCAAGTTCTTCAAGATGCTTTTAGGTCATAGACAAAGACCAAAACATTTATTGAATATATTAAAACGGTTCACAGAAGTGAATTGGCCATTTATATAGAATATGTGCATATATTTCCTTATAATATGCATTTATTTTTCATTATACACTTGAGATAAAAAATGGGCATATTGATCATCATTTATGTATTTGAACAAGTGTTTAAGCTCACTCTCCATAAAAAAGTAGAAGGGAAAGTATTACATTTGCTTGTGTTTTCATTATTTTTAAATTGGCCATAAGAAGTTTGCAAAATTATTCCAATATGTGAATAGATTGTATCCAGATACAAAGACACCATCCTGAAACCATCAACATATCAACTTACTAATAAAGTCAACTGTCCATTTACCATTTCAAGTGACCAGCAACAATCATTTTAAACTACTGAGTCATGTCCCTATTGCCAATATCATAGATAATTCAGTAATAAGAGGAATGCAGGTATTTCTCATTTTCCCAGTAATATCTGAACATTGTTTTATGCAAACAAAAAGTCAAATTTTCACATAGTTTGCCCAAAATGTTTGAAATGAAGACACTGAAAACTTGTTGGATTATGCATATTATAAACAAATAAAATACTAATCAGTGGTAAGTTAGGAGCTTAATAAAGTTTACATTACAAACTTTCTATCAATTTGGAAAACTAAACTACGCACTGGACCCGAGTATTGATTTTAACCCTGCTTTTGAATAAGATCAGTCAATATACTTGTTTTATAACAAATTACATTTTCTATTTATTGTATTAGAGTTTCTTTTATAAACATGCATATAATTAATTTGTAACACAAAAGAAAATGAATTCGGGATGGGAGATGTTAATTGAATTACCTCTTTAGCTTTAAAAGTATTTTTAGCAAGATTTAATTCCTAATACATTAGGAAAAAATAATGAATGGTGAAAAAAGACAAGATGATCTTAGTGAGTACTTATTTTGGTGTATTGCAGATAGATTTAAATATCTGATCTGCTTCTATTTATGCAATTAGGTGGCTAAATATATTATAGATTTGTACACATTTTATCACATTTTAGAACACATGCCCAAGTTCTTGTTTTTGTCTGCCAGCTGCGTCTAAATGACATGATGTTCAGGATAGTACAAATCTATTTGTTCTCATTACAAAGCCCCAGATGTTTGTTATAGGAGCTAAACAAAAATTGAAAGAACATGAGCCACTAGGGTCTCATTTTCAGATCTGCTGACCAAAATGCTGTATTATTACAATTTTAACTGCATTGTTAAATATGATTGTTATCATTCCAAATCTGTATTTGTATATACATATATGTGCTGGAATACATGACTTCTAAGGGGTGAAATTTATTAAACTGGGTAAAGCTGTTTCGGCTTTTCTGAGTTTAATCGCAAGAACACCCTGAAGTTTCTCGCGGTAAGTATCGTGAGATTTGCTTCGATCGATACTTGCTGTGAGAAACTTTTTCTATTGAATTTATCCATGGAAAGGGTAGCCATACTGTACCATAAGGTATACCATAAGGTATAGAGGTAAGGCCTTAAAAGACTGTAATATGTAAAATCAGGACTTTGTGAATGAGAAAAAGGTAGCTGTGAGGAGGCAAAGAGCAGTTAGTGTTTTCATGGCAACATTTGAAGAAAGGGGGTAGGAAAGTTGGACAGCATGAACCTCGAAAGATTAGACCAAGAAACAGGTAGAGATGGGAATGCATCTAAAATCACAGATTGTGATTGCTTAGATTGTTAGCTCTATGGGGTAGGAACCTCTATCCTCTTGTATCAATCACAACCTGGCACTTAAAGTGATTTCACACTTGTAAATTACTTACTTGTAATGTGTAATGCACTTTTCCCATGTCTGCATTATATTCGTATTGCTGAATTGTACAGTGCCGTGTAAATTTATGGAGCTTTATAAATGAAATTATACATACAGCAAGTGGCACGACAAAGACAATACCACCAGCATAACCCACAGAATGCAGTGTGCAGGAGAAAATGCATTAATGAATCCAAGTTTGAAGCCTTTATATCTTAATTATCAGACTGAATCCAGGTTCCTGTTAAAGTCAAAGGGACAAAGATTAGAGGAAATATCACCTGCAGAACATATGGCCCAAAGATGAGATTAAATACAATACTATGACTAAGTCAAATTAGGGTCAGGAAAAAAGTACCTGTTTAATTTTTTATAGACAGAATAGTGATGCAAACTCAGGAGTCTAGAAAATATGGGTCTGCCTTACTTTATTGATCTGTTATGCATACTAATAACAGAGGGATTATATATTTATATCTGTAGTAGATATAAGTGAACTGCCCATTGCTTCATTTTAGTAGCAATGCCCTCTGTAATTTCTATGCACTGCACCAGGTTATTCTTTGTCTATTCTTTTAAAATATAAATGAACAGGGAACAAAAGGTTTACTTTGTACTAGTAAAGTATGAGTTTGCTATATTTCTGCATCCACAGGACAATGCTCTTTTGGCATTGACTCCTGATAAACAGGGGTCACAGGCTAAATTATGCATACATTGGTGTGGACTTGAGTTGAATGAAACATAAAATGGATGGTCTTGCTCAAGATCCATGGTATTTAGTAATTTAATCTTTGAACTTAAACCTTTAAGATGCAGGCTTGCAAATCATTTCCACCCATTTCTATTTTTTAATTAAAATATTTTAACCTGATTTTAAATTAATAGAAAGCCTTGCCAGAAGGAAACAGTTGGTGATTAAAATTGACTTTATTAAAATTTAATAAAAGTTTATGGGTGAAGGATATAAAGAACATAACACTTCTCCCTGATGTGATTATAATGGAATGTATTACTTGTCCTATGACTGGTTTCATTGATCTTTTAACGTTCTGTGGAGACCTGATAACTTCCTTTCATTGGCAGGAGCAATGAAACATTTTTGTAAGAAAGATTACCTACCTTGCACATCCGCTCCTGCTCCGGTCTCCTCGAGGCGTCGCGCGCGCCGCTGTTCCTCTCCGGCGCTCTCAGCGTGTGTGCACACAGAAGACAGGCACGCACGTCAAAGGTACGCGCATATGACGCGAATCCCACAATCAGCTGACAGGCTCCTTCCCTATATAAGGAGCCTGTCAGTTATAATCAGTGCTCGAGTATAGAGCTTGATAGTGAAGCTCCAGGGGTTTGTCTCTTTTGTCTGTGGTTAAGTTCACTAGTCTGTCTGTGCCTAGTATCAGTCCTGCACCTTATTGGCTAAAATCTGTTCATAATAAAGTGTTCTTCCAGTCCAGTCTGAGGGGTCGTGACCTGGGTAGACCTGCAGCGAAACCCTAACCTCCTTGCGGGGGCTCTAGGCGAATACCAGATCTACGTTTGTATCTTAGACTCCACTCCCTCAGTCCTGGTGCCAGTTGCTGCAACCTCCTTCTCCTCAAATTACCCGTCCAGCCTGACAATTTTAGAGGGAAGTTTGTCTGTGTTCCATGTTATGTTGTATTGCTCCTGTTTTTTGTTTTTAATAATTTTCTAATAAAGTTTGCAAGTTTTAAGAAAGAGCCTAACATTATTCTTTGCAAAGGAAAAAAAATAAAACAATTAAATGAAACTATAAAGGCAAGTTCAATATTTTCACCTCATCTAGAGCATTAACATAGGAAAACTGGTTTGTATAAAAGCCCTTTCACTCTAGGATTCTGGTTGCAAATACTGCTACTGTTTCATACACCAAGTGCCGCTCTGACAACTATCCCTAGTCAAGGTGCCAAAGACAAGTAGCACACATTGTAAAACCAAATAGTAAAATATTTTAAAAGAAGTTTTTTAACAGGCATTCCTGAAAAAAAGTTCAAATGTCATGATCATGATACTGATACTGATTATAATATTTAGTGTACCTTCTGAAGATGGAAAAAATATGCTACCAAGATGTGGGAAAGCTTTTACGGTAGGTTTAAAATAGCTGAAATTACAAGAGTTAATTGAGATTCTCCCATGTGAGACATTGTAAAGGATAATATTATTTATGTTACTTGCTGAGCATTAGAACTTACGAGTAAGAAAAGTTAATTTAATGTTGGGTGATGTTCTCATTAAATTAATTATGAATCTATTCCAAATGACCCCTTCCATGATGATTATCGCTGTATTTATTCTTCTGTATCAGTGAATTAAGGGAGGAAATTGCAGTATGGCATATTGTATTTATAGAAAAAAGTAAGAATATTTCTCTTGTTCCTGCTAAAATAAGGTTTTCCTAAGAAGTTTATCTAGTTGTAATTGATAACCCCGATGAAACAATAATGGGCAGCAGTCTGCTCCATCCATCACTAGAAAAATGCTGTTTTAATCAGCAGGCTAGTGTTTATTACATAATAACATAGTTTATAAGGCTTGAAAAAGACACCAGTACCTCCAGTTCAGCCTATTTTCCTGCAATGTTGATCCAGAGGAAGGCAAAAAACCCATGAG
>WMED01029311.1:286-10290 GCA_019650415.1 Pipa parva
GGCAGACTCAAAGCATATGTGCTTTGAGTCTGCCCAGCCAGTTATGCTGACAGTTTACCATAGTTTAGTATTAATCCAGCACCCAGAATTCCCTAATATTTCACATCTCCTGCAAGCAATATGAGTACAGCTTTGTAAAAACACTCTTAATTTATTGCCCCTAAGCTTGCCCTTGAGAATACCTAATGTAATATTGCCTTTACTTGCTAATTCTGCCTGATGTTTTAGATATCTGGGATTCCAGCCAGCTCTGTGACACTAATTCTGCCTACACTTCACTATGTCTAAATATCAATATGATGGACAATAGGCATGCTGGTCACTGTATCTGTGTGTAAGTCTGGTCATCTAATTCTAAACTATATCAGGATTAACCATGATACACACTGTGCACTTTATCTAGTTATGCCCAAACACTAAGGCCCTTATTCACCAATGTGCGAAGTGAGCCGCGATGTGTTTGACTCACTTCGCACATTGTGTTATGCGCATACTGATGTCCTGTGCGCGGACATCAGCATGCGCATAATACAATGTGCGAAGTGAATCGAACACATCGCGGTTCACTTCGCACATTGGTGAATAAGGGCCTAAGTTGTTTGTTTAAGGAAATGAATGAAGTACAGCATTGTGCATTGCAGCTGGTATATGTATGATGGCTACTCTGCAATGTTATCGTTACAGGCAAAATAAGCTCTGTAATGGGGTACAAGCATGATAGCTACTGTGCACTGCATTTAGGTGCTGTAACAAATCCAAGTGACAAGCAACAAACTAAATAAAAACAAAGTGTACCTTACAAATCCAAACATTCAGTAACAATCCAGCTGGAAGCTAACAGTTCACAAACAAAGCAAAGTTACAAGACATTAACCAGATCAATGTCCCTTCCACTCACAAAAACATTTTTTCCTAGCTCCACTTTGCCTTTTTATTAGCACACCGTGTGACCAGTCCTGAGGATAACCTGGAAAACCAGCAACAAATCCAATAACAGAGATAAGTAAGCTTCCTCCTGGCAGTGAGAACAACTCAAAATAAATACAAAAGCAGTGCTCAAAAAATGATAAATATATATACAGCAACAAATAATCACAGTGTCCGTGTAATGGTGCAGCTCTCCAAACAAAAATGTACGTTCCCCTCCCAAGTGCTCAATACGAAATGCAAAAAAACCTATAAAAGAAACCACACAGAAAATAAGCAAAATAGTGCCTTATCAATTGAATAATGCACAAAAATAAGAAACTATACACCAAGTCCAAAATTAGACAATCCGTGACAGTGATGGAAAACCTCGAAATGACATCTCTCAGTGTAAATTTCATTCGTGTAGACACCCTCTAATAGTGGAAAGGCTCACCAGATGAAAATGAATAACTCAGCCTGAACATTAAACTTACAGTTCTTTTATCCAATAGATAACGATCCAAAATCAATTTGGTTCAGATCCACATTCAACAATCAAAAGCTTCCAATGGGTAGTGAGGCTAAAAAAGTCTCAGGATATCAGCCATGATAAAAAATCAGAAAAAAGGATTCATAGTGCATTACTGCTTTTAATGATAAATAGGCATGATAAAATGATACTCACAAACAAGAAGTGATAAAAGAGCTCTCTCAAAAAGTCATCTCAACGCGTTTCACTGCTAATTATTGTTGCAGCTTCATCAGGAGAATTGGTAAATGAATAAAACACTTGATACGCTATTTAAAAGACAAATTTGCGCCAAAGTGGCATCTAAAATGGCGACTGTTTGATGATAAGCACCGGAAATGACTTGAATACCCAGGTGCCGGCCGTAATCTAGCAGTGGAATGCAAATGCGTTCCACCTGGCCGAAAGGCAGCAAAGACATTATTAATAAAGTGCCGAATACTTATGACCATGTGATATTTGAGTTTTTCTTGTTTCTCTTGTTTCATAAATTTGCAAAAATACCTACATTTCTGTTTTTTTTCTTTCAATTAGTATTGATTTGTGTATATCATTCTGTTTTCTGGTTGCAGTCATGGCTTATCTGTTGTGCAAACAAATTCCACCTATGCCCTATGTATTTTATGCGTCTTTAGAAAACTCATCTTCATGAAGTGCCCTAGAAAATCCAGCAGACACTCGATGGCAAAATATGTAGCAACAAAAAAGTAATGTATTCAAATTAAGATATAGCATTTCTACTGCGCACACACACAAAGACACACACACACACAAAATTGCAACTTAAGCAGACGTAAGCAAATTCTGTACCTCCCACCTGTGTATAGACATCAAGAGAAATATTTTGTATAACCACTCCATATAAATTGATTGCATTAAAGGGACACTACGGGCCTAATTCACCATTGTGCGAAGTGAGCCGCGAAGCCTTCGGCTCACTTCGCACATGGTGTTATGGGCCCGCTGATGTCCTGTATGCGGACATCAGTGAGCGCATTAAAGGAATTTCAGTTTCGGCGAGAGCACTCGAGTCTCCTCGCCGGGACTGGAATCCCTTTAATGCGCTCGCTGATGTACGCGTGCAGGACATCAGCGGGTGCATGATACCATTTGGTTCGTGGCTCACTTCGCACAATGGTAAATTAGGCCTTAAGTCCATATGCTTTGACTTTCTTTAAGGCTTGGGGGAGCTAGAAACATAGATAGACACCCCCTGCTACTTGTGTGCTTTGAAACTGTAGCACTTTGCCAAATGAAGCTGTGTAGAGATGACTGGAATACAGCTAGTATGTGCTGCAGGTTCTATTGTCCCTTTAACTCTATTTTCTTCACCTCAGTCTAGTATTATAAGTAAATAGAAAGCCTAATGAATAACTTATGCTAAGTCCATGATAAATATACTGTAATAACAAAACCTTTTCCTGCGGTGTTGAGTCTTGTGCCCTAACAGTGCCGTGTGCACCTCGCAGTGTTTCACAGCCATTAGCTTCTAATATTTTCCTATAATATTTACATAGCTGGAAAATCTCTGTGCAGTTGATTTTACAGCTTTTTAAAAGCCTGCAGTCTGCAGGGCATACCATCAGCAGAAACCATTCATCCCCACCTCTGCTCAGTCAGATTAAAGCATCCTTCCATGGCAATTTAAACAACTGAATAATTAGAAATTTTAATTCTCTGTCAGTGTTGTCAACCTGTAAAAAAAAAAAACAAAACAAGGCAAGTCTTTCTAATAAAAGGAAAGCGAAAATTATACAGTTAGTAAGGCTGAAAAAAATCCTAGGTTCCAAGGGAACTCTGCTGTGATAGTAGCATCATCTTTTTTTTTAGTGGGGGAAGATGTATCTAGAGAAGTTAGGGCAACACCAGGGGGAGCTTTCTTACTTCTTACCACCAGTCTGAAATATTTAAGAAGCTCCTAAACCAGAAGAGGAGAGAAACACAAATCTGGGAAGAGGTATCAGCTGATAAAACAGGTATACACTAAGCAGCCACTCCCTGGCAACTGGGGATCATTTGAATTTGAACTAGAGTATTGGTACATACTCACGTATCAACCTAATGCCACCTCATGTTCAGTTAAGCTCCTTCTAGACTATTGGAGTATATACTAAAAGGCCACCCCTTTTCACCTCTTTGTTCAATCATATGCCTTCATGTGGAATCAGGAATTGTAAACTGGTCAAATTTCCATGTATGAGCTGTAAAAATTATAAATCCAATAATGTCTGGTAAACACAATCTACACCTAAAGATGGGCTAAAACAAAAAGATCAAGTCATTTACCACTTGTGATAATGACCATATTATTTATGATCTAAAATGTTCCCCCCTCCCCTTTTTTACCAGTTAAATTGAGAATTAGCCTACACAATGGGGCTGTCACAAATTTTAGTCCTAAAAAAACCCCAACACGGACTCTTCGGCATCAAGTCATTTTATTAAATACAAACACAATGTCAGCAGCCAGTTGAGGTGGACAATCTCAGAAAAAAAAATATTCCTAAAAAGAGCTGGATTTGCAGTTAAATGCCTCATCCCTTAATGGTTTAAATAAAAATTTTAATCCTAAAATGTTTTATCTAACAGGTTTCTAAAAGTACATTTCTTTCTTACAGGTAAAAGTAGAGTTTCCACACATTTCCTGCCCTGACGGTATCCTAGTCACAAAATCATATGTAAGTGTGTTATTATTGTCAGAATTAAAGCATGTTAATTTCTGAATGATTATTTAGATGGGTATACAACCCAAGACAGGATCTTAGAGCATTGTTTGTAACTCATATTTATTGAGAACGTGTATGTATTTATCTATTCACACACCAAAAAAAGGACATCAAACAATGGTCTTTTATTCAAAACCTTTATAAACAACTAATGGACTCTTGTACACTTGTTTTATTTAACCCTGTCATTTTCTATTGTGTCTTCTTCATAGGTCTGACTTCAGCTGTCCACACAGCAACCAAGTATTACAGACCTTGTTGCCTTTGCTTCTGCTGGGGAATGAGCCACTTAACATTGTTGTGTTTGCAATGTTGATCAGGGTTATTACCTACCCCAGTGAAAGGAGTGAGACTTTTTAAAACAACTGAGGATCTTTCCCAATAATGAAAATCATTGACTCATCAGATTTCCCCAAGCACTTACACATATAACGCCTGTTTCAAGGTCAGTAGTACTTCCCTGGTAACTGCCTTTGGTGTTAAGAACATTAATGTAAAGTAATCTGAAACATGAAAGTCATCTGTAACCTTTACAGTTTGCACCACTCAGAGGACTGACTTTAAAGCAGAACAAGTTCTTTCCATCACCTTGGCAAGATGAGAGCCCTATTTAATGCTTCAACATAAAAATGATTCTATACCACATAGCTTCATTCAAACCCAAGGTTTCATTTTGGTTTCATACGTCTCAGGGTCTTCTGCTGCCAGTATACCGTCTCCATAGAATGAAGAAGAAAGAAAAGTTGGGTTTTTTTGCCCAACAGACCAAAATCAGGTAGACAATCAAATAAAAGTGGATGATCACATTGTTACAAGCCGATCTTATGTAATTTCACTGATATGTATGCTTGTACTATCCAGTGACAAATAAATAATCTAATCTAATCTAATCTAGAAGAGCAGCTTTGCAACAACCTTAATAAATGGATTAACTAACACTGTAAGGGAATGGCCACTATATCAAACCCCCCTGATGGTAAAAATGATTGAGAAACATCAAAATATTTACATTTTTAAATACCAATATAATTATTGAGCTTTGCTAATGCAAATTTTGTTGATTTTTGCTGATTTGGCTGGCTGTAAAAATGTGTTTTTTTTTGTTTCCATCGAAAAACAAAATTTACATTTGCTTGTCAACTTGATAAATATACCTCTAAATCAGAAATCTGAAGACAGATCAGGTTCTTGTCTTTCTTTTCTACGTCTCGAATGAAACAAGTAGAAAACACTCTGGAATGCAGATTAAATGCAAAAAATCAAAATGCTGCCACACTGAAATAACGCACAGAAATTATGATTATTATCAATCTCATCAAATTGCCAACAGGTGTTAAATGACCCTGAAGACCATTGCACAGGAAAATTAATTCCATTTATTCAGACTTGTAATCATACAAAAGTGACTCTGGTTATTAAAAGAAAACATATTTTATTAGCATATCTGAATATTAATCAATTAAATAAATGTATTAATGACATTTATTACATTTATTTTATATATATATATATATATATATATATATATATATATATATATAAAGATATACACGTTTATTTTGGCAATATGCTCAATTTAATAATGATACCAATAAAAAATGAATACCTATTGTCTCTAATTTATTTGCTTGTTAAAGGGGATATATCACACTCCTTATTGCAGGATTTGCTTTGAAAGAGAGCATCCATTTAACAGCTAATTACATTGTACCTATGGGAAAAATGAAGTGGAGTCGCATGACTCTTCAGCATAACTGTGAACTATAGGAACTTACTACATATAAGTTTACCTAGGAAAATTCTGAGATTAGCAAGAAGACTTCAGATTTGTACTATCAGGTCTCTGAGAAAACTTAGTTTGGCTTCACTGCATGCCAACCACACCCCATCATGCGGCAACTTTGACCAGTCACACCTAACCCAGCCACTAACCAATGCTCATTCTGTCTCCTGCACATAGCTGCATCTCCAACCACAAGGAAGAACTGAAAATTTGAAGGGGAATCTAGGCAGTCTTCTACCTATATTTTCTAACTTTAGCCTAAGATAGACCCATAAATTACTTGGATTCCAAAAAATACATATTATATACTGTGCAAGAATCCGTAATCTTCCATAGGAAAAATCAAGAGACCAAAAACTATTCATTGCTGCTGTATAATTCATAGTTGATGGAACTTTACCCTACCATGACTTCTATTTAATTTGAGGGTTTCCCTGAGAGGCAGACACTATATGGGGGCCAGACTGAGAACGAATGAGAGTAAATCACTTGTGGTACTGCTATAGGCACCCCAATCAGCACAGAAAACCAACCAGTGCAACTGATGGCCTGTGGGACAATACACAATGTTACTTGGATATTGTAAAAACTGTACACTATGATGAGTGGGGAGGACTTTTCAGGTTGTTGTGAGAGGTAAGGATGGCTTGCTGGTGTCTACCAATACATTATGTTTTAGCAGGGTATGAGACAAGAAGTTCTGGGGTTGCATAAGCAACTTCATCAGATATAAATGAGTAAATAAAGTGAAAAAATGTATAGCATATAGACATCCTAAATCCCACCCCTAATAGATGGGATTAAAGCAAAATGGAGGGAAGTGGGTAGACCTAACCAAAAATGTAGGCAATATAAAACAACTAAAAATACCCTAATACTGTTAGCTGAAGACCAACAATTAGATTGCTTCATGTCTTATGAAATAAAAAAGCAATGATGTGATTTTAGACGCATTTTCCTACTTCACTTTAGTTCTTGTATGAAACAATTTACTGTTGCTTTTGCGTTACCAAAATAAAACCTGATGAACAATGTGGTCAGGAGAGGGCAGCAATTTCATGCTCAGCAACAAAAACTGAATTACCATTGAAAATCTGTAAAAATTTTCTTATGACCGCGGCATGAAATTATATATATCGGTATATACTGGTGTAAAGCCAATACTGTTAAGTAAAACAGTTCATCCTAAACGCGTCATTAAGATGTTTTAGCTTCTTTGTCTGGAGCAACCAAATCCAAAGGCCTTTGTGATATTATAGTTTTTAGTTTACTCATTTGCCTTAACTTACATTTACTTTGTCCAGAATTTGTAAGTGTAACTGTACAACACTGTACTAAGAAAAAACATGCTTGATCAGTGTGGTTAGTTGAGTTTTTGATCTGTTAAAACAGAGGTCCCCAACCACCGGTCCGCGGACCAGGACCGGGCCGTTGGGGTTTTTCAGCCGGTCCGTGGTGCTGCTGACAGCTAGCTCTGTGGCCCTGCACCTGGTCAGAGCACACTCTTGTGGACTGATAATGTTCCCTGCCGTAGCCGTGACAGCTCGCAGCTGTCACGGCAGAGAACATTATGCACGACGGGGCGGGGCATCGGGTAGGTCTTAGTGACGCGGCCCTCCAGCACAGCATGGTATGTACTTAACGGGGTGGGGCGGCAGGCTTTCCTCACTGACTCGCCCCCGGCAGAACATGTTATGTGCCGGGGCGGGGCAGCAGACTGGCCTCATTGACGCGGCTCCCAGTACTGGTGTTCAGTGTGTATGACCAAAGCTCCGCCCCACCCCCACCCCACCGGGCCATGGAAAACTGGTCTTGCTTAAAGCTGGTCCCTGGTGCAAAAAAGGTTGGGGACCTCTGTGTTAGAAGATGCAGCAAGGTGTTTTTCTATGGCAGAATTATGGGAGTTTTGTCACATATAAACGTCACATGGATGTTTTTATAAAACAGATTCAGCTATTCTCTAAATTCCAAATTGTCTCGTAAAGGTGTGAATTTGCCAGCTAAAGACAGTTGCAATACACTGCTACTGTTGCAGTTGTGTTTTTATTATGAGAATATTGTTACAGTTGCGACTTTACAATGGGAAAATTGTCATGGTCATGGATTTGCTATGGGAATCCACTGTTTGAGAATTAGACGGTCAATTTCACCATTTAGAGAATAACCCCCTAAGTCAGCAATGTCATTTATGAGATGGCATGTTTCTTATTGTTATTTTTGTTCCTTTTTGTGAACTAAACCAACTTGAATGATCCCTGTACAGTGCTTGCAGTTGGTACATTGAAAAGTACTGATTCTAATGAGTTTCTTTTCCTTGAACAGCTTCAGTATTTCTCCCACCCTGTCTGCAGCAATTCAACCTCTTTTGTATGCACATTTCTTATGTGTCATCCATTTTGTATGACTGGAAAGAGCTGCTGATCTTGTGCATTGAATTTGCAGAAGGTGCAACGTGATAAGGTCCATATCAAGTGTCATGTAGCCTGACTACATATACCCAGCTAGTAAACAGGGATTGTTCCTTAGTTAATCACAGCAGTGAATGTGTATAATCATTATCTTATAATATAATTAACTTTCTTTTCCTTTAAGACTTTAACCCCATGAACTAACCAGTACAGGCATCAGGAAGACTAGCTTACCTATAAGGAATAGAGCCTCTAAAGTACACAAACCTCATTTGTCTCATGTAGGATCTCCTACTTTTTACTTAACAACTTTATGGATTCCCAAATGTGAACAAGTTTCTAGTTTTGCCATCATTACACCTGTTATGGTCTGTTATTATTTGTCAGCTTTGTTTTGCTGCTGTTGGCACAATGAGATTCATTCTCTGTCCTGTGATAGAACGTTCCCTGTCCTTCACTTTGTGGGAACAAATTCTGTTTAAAGAGCTCTCCCCGATGGAACATTCTTTCTGGTTTTTTATCAATAAAATTACTTTCTCAAGAGTTTTTTTTAACTACATGTGTGTTACTCCAATCACTCATCTTTTTAAATCCTTGCCTTCTTTGTGTCTGTTGTGAAGTGTAAGGCCGAAGTCAACACTGTGTAGCACTCAAACACACGCATGGGAACACATGCCCTTTTGGTTTTTCAAACCCAGTTCTGTCCTACTTGAAACAGACAAATCAACTTGCACTGTTCTTCCACTCACACAAACACACAAACAGTCTATGAATTTGCCACAACTTCCTGCTTCTGCCCCCAAAAAAACCACTGCTGTCTCTACCCCGCACTATACTCCTTCCTCACCATTCTCCTCTCTCTCACACTTGCTATACTTGCAGTAACTTTCCACTGTCCTTCCCACTAACTAATCCACAATGTATTCCCACAACACATCTCCTTACACCCAAACAGCAACTCCTTCCCTAGATCTCCTCACACATATTTGTCTGCTAACTGTGCATCTTTCTACACACACATAGAGCTTTCCAGAGATCTCTATGTTACATTTATACTATTTGCATTCCTTTAAATTCTATCCCATTGCTTTCAACAAAGATAAGAGAAACTTTCATATATCAGAGCTCACAGAAAGTCATGGAGATTATAATCTCTATTACAAGCTGGAGCACACACATTTATTCATCCATAGGCTGATTCTGTGCTAGTGAAGCTCTTTCAGTCCATCATAAGATTTTGAGTCTTTCCCTGAACAGTAGATAAATACAACCTTTTCTATATAATATTTGACCCCAACAATCATCTTATATTACTGATGATCTTGCTTTACATTTTGAAATATACAACCTCTTCTCATAAACTACTAACCGAACCCACAGTTCGTTTCAAAGAAAGGTTGAGGACCCAAAAATATGTGTTTTTAAATATCCATTTTATAGGACATAGACTATAAGATCTGCGTCTTGCTCATGTGGATAAATAGAACAATACTACTACGTATATTGCATTTTCTACAATCCAAAAGAAAACAATAGAGAGATGTACACACTGTAATAGTGGTATATAACCATGCTTTACTTAATCACTGTGTACAGTCATGGCCAAAGGTTTTGAGAATGACACAAATGTTAATTTTTACAAAGTCTAC
>WMED01029312.1:0-10289 GCA_019650415.1 Pipa parva
TGCTAACTGCGCCCAGGGCAACCGCCCAATTCGCCCATACGGCGAACCGGCCCTGCCCCCCACACACACCTGCATAATACCACTCTCAGCCTACTGCACTGAATAGTAGTGCTTTCCTTCCCCTGGATGTCCCCTCAATGCTGCATTACTTCTCCTGTTGCTGCCTCCATGCTGTTTTTCATACCCCGCTGCCCCCCTCCATGCTGCTTTCCTTCCCCCCTTTCCCCTGAGCTACCTGGCCCACAATGCCCCCCCCATTCCGCATACTGTGCTGCACCCACAAACTCCTCTCACTCTGTGCTACCCCCACAACACTCCTATTCTGTGTTGCCCTCAGAATGCCCCCTCCCACACTGTGCTTCCCCCCACAAGCCCCTTCACACACTGTGCTGCCACCTCCTTTCCTACTCTCTGAAGGAGGGAAGCACTATCTTAGTGCTCTTCCCCATCCTTTTCCCTGTTCCTATCTACCTCCTCCATGGTCCAGCTCTGTTTGCTGTAGAGCTGAGCACTATAGCGTTCCTCTCCCCAGCAATGATTCAACTTCCTGCCACTCACAGGAAATTACATCATTACTGGGGGTAGGAATGTTGTAGCGCTTAGCTCTACAGCAGACAGAGCCAGACCATGGAGAAGGTAGGTAGGTACAGGGAAAAGGAGGTGGGTGTCAGATTCACTACAAAGGTTTGAGGTCTGGACCCTAGTGGCTGGATACTGACAATAGTTATACTGTGATCTGAAGATAAAGGGTTCCGTTGGGACAGGAGAATACAGGGGTACTTCACTAACTCATATGCAAGTTGTACAGGACTTAAATTAGTTACTTCGCCTGATTCCCTCCCAATTAACCTTCCCAACGGAATACCACTAATACAGGAAAACTAGACTTGGTAGATTCCCTTTAAAATCTAACTTAAGCAAATATCCCTTTAACATGAATTAGCAAATTTCCCTTTAAACATAAAACACAATAAGAAAAGGGAAAAAAAAACAGTTAGAACACACCAACAGGATAACCTTGTTGGGCACAGCAGGAAGCTGAAGGGAAGGCCAAAACAGCTAGCGAGAACACCAAACAAACAAACAACTTTTTCTTGTCTATTGAGCAGGGGAAAGGTGAAAGACCAAAACACTTAAACAAACTTACTGACATCCAGACAAAGCATAAACCAAATCAGGATACAAAGGTTTAAACAAACACTGGATATAAACAAACAACCCAGAGCACCTTGATAGAATCCAACCAAAACACTGTGGCAAATGCTTGGGGGAGTGGAGCAGTTAAAAACCCTGTGGGGTCATCCTATTGGTTAGAGGAAATCAGTAATTTAACCCCTTTCACTGCCAGAATCCTAACAGTGGATGAGCACTAAGATAGTGCCCCCTCCTGCAGCACCCTAGATGGCTGCCTACCCTGCCTACCCCTGGGCCATAATACATCAAAGGCTTTTCCTACTAAACCTGAATAAAAGAAACACAGGAATTCCAAATATTATAACTCCTGCCAAAATATATAACATTTAAATAAAAATATTACAGCATAACCTCACAATGCAGCTAGATGCACTTTGTTTTGAGTTCTTTATTGAGGAACTAAAGTTTCTGTCATCACTCTATACACACTTTAATCTCTGTCTTTCAAAAAGCCCATCAACATTGTTGTATAAAGCAGGAAGGTGCTGGTTCAGTCACCTGCAAATAGGTAGCTTGGAAAACTAGCTCAGCTATGAGGAATTCCTATAAGTTGAAGATTTAATATGTCCACAAAGCTGATAAAAAAAATAAAATAATACACATCAAGACTTTGGATTGGCATGGCAATTGTTCAAATACAGCCCCCAATCTATACCCCCACAAGGTGCAAAGAGACCTGGAACAGCTGGTTGAAACTTAGGAGCCAAGCGCAGTGGAGATGCTGACAGGCATGCTCCATTACCTAGCAACAGAACGTTTAAAAGCCTTGCCTAGCTCAGCACTATTTATGAACCAATAATTGCCAGGTTGTCTCAGGTCAAAACAATTACATCAGCTCTCCTTTTTCTTTTTAAAATTTAGGCAGAAGTGATCATGAGGAAGACAGACAATTTGAGTATTGGAATGGTAATAGGTGCTAGAACTATCATCAATCTAATATAAGCTGACAATACAATCATGTTGGCTGACAGCAGAGAAGTTCTTGCAGAATTGTATGCGGAAGCAGAAGGAAGATAGTTTGAAATGTGATTGACTGAACATCAAGAAGATCAAGATAATGACCATTGATAACCATTCATTCATAGTGGAAATGGACCAAATATGGAAGTGCAGGAATGTCTCAGTCCCAGCCAAGAAAAGGCTGATTGAAACCAATGTTTTTCCAATCTCAAAATATGGCTATGAGACATGGACACCAATGAAAGCAGACAAAGTAACAATAAATGCCACTCAGCTCTCGTGTTGAAGAAGACTTTTACAAATCCCATAGACAGTTAGGGTGACCAACACAGCTGTTCTGGAATGTATCAACCCAAAGATGTCACATGTACGCTTCTGAGTACTAGCCAATTAAGCTGGTTGCTTACTTAGGGGTGTAGACTGTCAGGTTGCAGTAAAAAATGGTAGTTTAAAATTTTTTTAGAGGGGCCCCATTTGCAAGGTTGTGGGGGCTACGTGATTTCTGATGGCAGTCCTGGTCGTAAGGCCAACAGACAAAAATTTGCTAGTAATTATTCACTAAACAGTGAATTTCCTTGGAAAAGAAGCAAACAGCATTGAATGCTATTTCACACATACTCAGGCATATTCAGTGAAACAAACAAAACAAATATTGGCACTCCAAAGACTACAAAACTGGCTCCTTTACTGTAGAAATATAAAATCCGGCACAGAAAAAAAATGACAAAGTAAAGATAGATGTGTGACTAAGCGCTGTTTAGCGTGAAAAACGTAAGATTTACATTGTAATCTTTTGCTGTGCTGGATTTTTTTATTTCTACAATAAAGGAGCAAGTTTTACAGTCTTTGGAGTGCCGATATTTGTTTCGTTTGGATTTGAGATGTTATGGAAGTCTTTTTATCGAGCGACCGACTGAACCAAAAGACTCCAGTGTAATCAAGGGTTAAAGCGAACTTTTAAGACAACAGGTTTGAGACAGCGTTCTCTATTTTATAGTCAGTGAAACAGTATGGGTATACTGATACGAATTTGAACAAGTAAAATTAAATGTTTTCATTTTCCCATGAATCTGTTTAAAAGAGACATGTCTCTATAGCTGTAAAATTTTTATAATATTGACAAAATTCTGTGAATTGGCAGGATTGATTATAAGGAAGGATATTTTCACCACTTTTTGATCACCACTATTGTCCCTGTAATAAAGTTGCTTACATTACAACAAATGTTATTTACATCCCTTTCTATCTGTCAGTATTCCTAGTTCCTGTTGCTCTTGAAGAACCACCAAATTCGGAGCAGGACACCTTTAGCATTTCTCCACTTCAATGCACTCTAATGCTTAGTAAATAGCTGAATTGCACATGAATGCGCATGTGAAGAGACGCATCTATAAACTGACTAATTAATCACTAATTAATCACATTGCAGAAAATAATGTTCCATGAGTATGTGGAATAGGGGAGGTGTCAAATGCATGCAAATTGGAATCTTTACATCACAGTTCGCACTTTGACGAATATGCTCATAAACTTAATTTACCCTAATGAAATGTAGCATCTGTTATATATACATATGCTTGGTTGTACTATTCACAATCCGTTAAGTAACTTTGGCTTGGCTTCCTGTATGCAGAATGCTATGGTGTTATAAAGATGTAGCACAGATACAACTGGACTTCCAGGCAAAATTTATTAAAATCGTAAATCGCGATATCACACAATTTTTACCGATATCGCAATATCGAAATTCGAACGAAATGTTTAAACCATTGATTTCAATGGCAAAGATCCATAATATCGCTGGAAAATTCGATATCGCAATATCGATATTGTCAAAATTGCGATATTGGTAATATCGATATCGCAATATCGGTAAAAATCATTCGATATCACAATTTTGGTAATATTTACGATTTTAATAAATTTCGCCCTGGCCAAACTCTGTTAAAGGAGGTGAACTTGTACATTTAATACATATCAGCAGTTTCAGCAATGTCCTGGGTGGAAATATAAATAGACTGCATGAACAGAACTCTTTCTTTTAAAAGTGTCAGACTAAGATATTTTTTATGAATTTATGATGTTTCGTTAGAATGAATGGCTCTATGGGACTGACTGTTTCTCTTTACATAAACACAAACAAAAGTTATTATTTGCTAATTGGTGTCAGTTTACCATGTAACCCTAATTCCACTTGTTTTCTTCTTCACATTTTCCCCCTGAAATAGGAAAACAACTAAAAACTACAACCTGATCTATGAAAACAACTATGCAAACCACACAATTGGCTCTTTAAAACTGCACTAATTTTTTCCTCAGTTGCAAGCCAATAAATCTAATCAATGATTGCAAGCCAATAAATCTAACCAATGATTGCAAGCCAATAAATCTAATCAATGATTGCAAGCCAATAAATCTAATCAATGATTGCAAGCCAATAAATCTAATCAATGATTGCAAGCCAATAAATCTAATCAATGATAACTCACAGATTCCTCTTAATGTCAGAGAAAACTATTATCTCCAGAGAATGCACACGTGTAATTTCAGATCATCCAGCTCCACGCACCTGAGACCTGCACCACGTTCTTTTATAACCACTACCTCCACAGACACACTCCTGGACAAATACAGATGTGCAATGAAAACACTGGTTCTTAGCAATAAGGATTAAGGGCCCCTCTACTAGATAAGACACCACTTAAACTCCTCTAAACTCTGGTATAACCCACCTAAGCCCATCTTATAGCTCTATAATATTTTACTCTAAAGACATATCACTCAAACTCTATTCCCTTTTTCAAAGCACCAAATAAATCATTTTGCATTAATAAATGATATAAAAAAATGTCCCATTCTCCATAAACTCTCTGTAAGAACATGCATTCAAAATGTTAAGAATGCACAAGTGATGTTTTAATGCATGTGAATGTGATCTCTGTGAATTCATTTTAAACATGTTTTGCTATAATATCCTATTTTCTATGATAGATAGAAAACACTCACTCACAGACATAGATAAATACGAACGCTATGGACCCTAAAACACACCTGCATGCAAACTCACACAAAAACCATGCTAAGTTGGCTCTAGGAAATATTTTCCGCGATATAGGGGGTTATTCACTAGAGTCCAAATTGTTGCGTATAGGTGCGAATTCGCCAGATAAAGACAGTCGCAATAGGCTGCTACTGTCACAGTCGCATCTTTATAATAAGAATATTGTCGCAGTCGTGACTTTATAATGGGAAAATTGTCGCAATCTTAACATTAAAAAATCGTTGCGACTTTACAATGGGGAGATTGTAGCGGATTTACTGTTTGTGAATTCGACAGTCGAATTCGCACCTTAGTGAATAACCCCCATAGTGTATATATCTCAAACTTCACTTGGGAACAACTAACTGAGTAACCCTTACAAAAGAAGGGCGCTGCTGTGTGATATCTAAAAAAATATCAATTATGCACAGTCCAGCAAACACAAGCTCGATCATGAATACTGAAGTGGGGCCCTAAGAAATATCTTCACACCAATGTATACTAAAGTAGACACTGACAGAAAATATGAGCTACTTAAAGGATGCTGTACATTTAAAAAATCATGGTTGCAACACTTCACATATGGTATGGATACAAAAAGCAGATTGAAACAAATTCTGTCTAGAAATCAAGCCCTATATCAGATAATGTAATGCGAAAAATAATGAAATAGGTCTTACAGTATATGAAACACAGTTACGGAATCCTGTTAATCCTAGAGATGAGGTTTATTCAGCAATTCACAGATATAACACATAAAACGGAATTAACTATATTTTCCTAATCCATATGGGCCTAGACATGCTGACAGTAGTACAGAGTGAACCTTCTTCCTGGGCTGATCGTATTCTGTGGTGATTACACTAACATTTGTTGGCACTCCTACGATTTGGAGAGTAAATGACAACTTGCTGAAACATGAAGATATTAGGAAGCAGAGTAACACACATATTAAAAGTTATTTCCAAGACAATAAACCAACAAAATTGTCCATCAACACTATAAGGAAAGCCTATAAATTTGTGATTCAAGACTATTTTTGAAGACTGCCTCAGAAACTTAGGAAAAAAAAGCCATAGATCGCAGAAACTGCAAAGTCTAACAGAGACCACAAATTCAGTAAAACTGCAGTATAGCCACGGTAAACATATTGGCCACAGAAGGAGAGAAAATTAGGTATGTGATCTTTAAAAAAAACGTTTGACAGAAAATGAATACATTCATTACTGGTAATCATCTAGTTTTGTGAATGAAACAGGAAGGAACCGCAATGGAATTCCTGTTGTTTTAATTTTTTGACGTTACTCTCCTTTTAAGACAGGCTCTTATTCAAATCATGAACCTTTTTGAATAAGCAGGGTTCATAACATGCAGAAAATATTAAGACAACAAAATTAGCTTTAGAAAACTAATAAATCATGTACAGGCCATGATCGTCAAATTATTGTTATTGTCAACAAAATTTGAAACCAAACCAAAGCCCAGAGTAAAATCAGTATATGATTGCAGTGGCTCAGTGGCCTTCCAGCACTGGGTTGTGGATTCAATGCCACCCTGGACCTCACCTGCATGGAGTTTCTATGTTCTCCCCATACTTGGGTTTCCTCTGGGCACTACGATTTCCTCCCACAATCCAAAAATCTACTATTGTGTGTGTGACTGAATAGGGAAATAAGATTGTAAGCTCCCTAGGGTAGGGACTGAAGTGAATGATGAATCTCTATAAAGCACTGCATAATATATCAGTGCTATATAAATTAATAAATACAATACAATTCTTCTGAAATGTTCAAATCAAATTATCAAAATTTAAAAAATTAGTAATGACACTAGGCCAGCGGTTCTGAACCTTTTCTGTGCCGCGACCCCCAATGCTGACATCACAGCGCATCGCGTGATGACAATCGGCCGGAACATCATCACGTACGCGCGTCACGTGGTGACGTTCAGGCGAAACGTCATCACGTACGTGCGTCACATGGTGACATTTTGGGCTGACGTCACCCCACAGGAACCCTTATAAAAAGGGTCCTGCGGGCACTTCAGGGTGCCACAGAGCTTCTTGACCCCCCGTGGGATGGCCGTGCGACCCCGCCGGGGTCACGACCCACAGGTTGAGAACTGCTGCACTAGGCAAAGATGCCACAATTATGGAAAGCAAAAAAACATGCACACACAGCTATGCTGCAACCCTTTATTGGGTAAAAGTGAAAACACTACATGTTTTGGGCCTCCTGCCCTTTATCAAGTTGGGAGACTTCACGGTTCTCCAACGAAGGAACCTGCGCTTTATTAAGAACTACATTACTCATCTCAGTCCCAGGGAGAACCTGTTTAATATAAAAGATTACAGCTACCTACAACACTCTTTATTGTGAAAATGGAACTCTTAAATACACGGAATAGATCTTCCCCCAGCATAAACTGGAACACATTCTGATGATCCTACCTATCCCCTAGCTCTACCCTTTAAATGTTATAGTTTATTTAAAAAACTTTATAGATTCAACTAGGAAATTCAAATAAATATAACCCTTATATTAAAAAAAATGACATGATTAATTAAATTCATTCAGAGTGGACTCAAGATTCTTTATAAACCTACAATGAGAACAATGACTTCAATTAAAACATCTGTTGATAAAGAATGAACTGAAACAACCAAACTGGGGAAACCTACCTTATAGATCTATTCTAAAACAAATAGATAAAACAACAACAAATATATTGCACAGCCTAAGGCTAGATTCACACGAGCGTATTATGCTCAGCGCATAATACACTAGTGTGTGAAAAAAAAAATACGGCTCAATGCAACTCGATGGTATTTACCTAGTTCTGGACACAGTAGAGTATAATGCACATACGCTGGGTCCAGAACGCTGTGTGTCGCATTTTGACCGGTGTATTATACGCTGCACCAAAAATGCGACCACACAGGAAGTGATGTGAACACTAAGGAAGCGTTCACACTGGCATATTTTTCTTTTTTTTTTTTTTCACACTAGCGTATTATGCGCTGCATAAAATATGCTTGTGTGAACCCAGCCTAAGAATGTAACTTATGTGAAAACAATATGGGGGGGAATTCAGGAACCTCCGAAGTGAGGCGCGTAGTGTTCGCCTCACTTCGGAACAACTGACATGCGCATGCTGATGTCTTGAACGCGGACGTCAGCATGCGCATTAAAGGAATTCCCCTCCCGGCGAGAGCATAAGAGTCTCCTGGCCGGGAGGGGAATCCCTTTAATGCGCATGCTGATGTCCGCGTTCAGGACATCAGCATGCGCATGTCAGTTGTTCCGAAGTGAGGCGAACACTGCGCGCCTCACTTCGGAGGTTCCTGAATTCCCCCCATGGTCTAGACAAAATCCTGGTAAATCTTCAAGGGGGTAATTCACCATTGAGCAAAGTGAGCTCCGAATCCTTCAGCTCACTTCGCACATGGGGGATTATTCAGGAATCTCCGAAGTGAGGCGCGTAGTGTTCGTCTCACTTCGGAACAAGTGACATGCGCATGCTGATGTCCTGAACGCGGACATCAGCATGCGCATGTCACTTGTTCCGAAGTGAGGTGAGCACTACGCGGAATTCCTGCTTTCACTTGAAACTACTGCACACTTCTAATTAGATGTATTGTCAATTTGTCTATCTCTCTCAGTTCCACTTTCTATGCAGGTGTTTGTATGCAAGTGAATGTTGATGTCACCAATGTGAATCAACTGAGTAATCTGCTCGTTCTCCTCTATAGCCAAAACTACACCTCAGTTCTTCATCTGATCATTGGGCAACTTCTAATTGTCCTAAATTATGCCATGTAACCAAGAAGTGGAGACTTTCTCGGCAATGTGGCTCTGAAGATTTAGTGATATAAATAAATATATAATATAAATATTGTTACTTTGTAAATAGCTAAAGAGATAGATAAGAGTTAGTAACTAGCAAGTGAGTTGATTCATAGGAAATCAGGGAGCGAGTGTGATTTTTTTAAAAAAATACATTGTTTTACATCTATGTTTACTTTCATGATTAATTCTGGGGAGGCTACATCACAACCATGTACTCCTTTCCACGAGGAAAAGATGGGGGAAGGCGGCAATGTTTTCATCACTTATCATTTTAACATTCCTTCTTATACATCAGTAAACTGTACTAACCAGGTTTTTATTTTGTCATTGAAGATATTCCTTTTTCATAAAAATTATGTTTTATTTTTTCCTTCAACAAATCTCTTATCTCATGCACTTTGCTGATAATTTTATCATGCTGCCGTGATGAAAACAATGGTTTACTATAAGATAGGCAGTGACAGATGGTACAAAATGGCAATTAAATAAAATAAATCGTAAAACACTAAAAAAAGACTTGTTGGTTTGTGTCCCTGGCTAATGTGAAGACAAAGGAAAGTGAATCACAATATTGGGTAGGGACTGATTATGATTTGTACACATATCCACACTATTCTCTTTACATGTCTGTGTAATAAATAAATAATTGCAGGTTTGTGCATTAATATATATACTATATATATATTATATGTATAGTATATATATACTATGACTGCAGTAGAGTACAGTGAAAGTCTGGAGAGTTGTTTGAGAGCTGAGGTTTTTTGATACCGTCCTTTCGAAAATTAACAGCAACTGAATGGCAAACACTTTAGCAACTGATAAAAATGTTTTCTTCCTTTTAAGTGTGAACTAGTAAAACAAAACAAATCAAAACACTTCTTGAAATGATCACCATTCCCGTGTGATTATCATCAAGTTTTGTTTCACGACTTTATTCCAATTTCTGATCTTTTTGCCGTTTTTGAAACTGGCACCACATCAGCTTACACCAGCCTTGGGCACCACTCCTGACCAAAAGGGACTATATATGAAAATTAGAAACAGTGCCCAATCTATTATTTATACCTTAACCAACATATTAGTCCCATCAAAGACGAAGAAACTATCTGTCAGCATGGAATTCTGTATTCAATCTTGTCCCTCACTTTTGTCTTGTGAACTATTCCTCTAACACAGTGATTTTTAACCTTTTTTGAGCCGTGGCACATTTTTTACATTTACAAAATTCTGGGGCACACCACCAA
>WMED01029313.1:0-10289 GCA_019650415.1 Pipa parva
ATATCCATTCAATAACATCCACAGGAAAATATCCATTCAATAACATCCACAGGAAAATATTTAATATAAGGTAATTAAATATGAGGTTGTCATAATTTATTTTTGTATTTGCAATATTGTTGATTTGAGAAATAAACATGTTAACATATTTATTTTCCATTGTGCAATCAAATTCATTTTGTTATCTAACCTTAATTAAAACAAAGTTATTATTCAAGATGTCTGAAGTGGGCAATATTGTTAGGTATAACAGCAAAAAATATCAAAAACACTAATGTACCGCAATCAAAATGGTGATAACAGTACATTGCTATTATTGCCATCTGATAAATAATTCATTGTATACAACGTAGCTTTCACTGAAGTGAATTGTGCAGAAATGGAGGTCAATACCTTGTTTGCCTATGTATTGGCAGTCTAAAAACCAGCGGGCAGAGTGTCATTTACAGAGCTTAAGTCAAATTAAAAATAATCAAAAAGAAGAACCATGCACAGGCAGCTGTGTTGCAACCCTTTATTGGGTGAAGG
Organism: Pipa parva; assembly: GCA_019650415.1. Taxonomy (NCBI): domain Eukaryota; kingdom Metazoa; phylum Chordata; class Amphibia; order Anura; family Pipidae; genus Pipa; species Pipa parva. The sequence continues at coordinate 529 of WMED01029313.1, forward strand.
TAAAACGCGACATGTTTCGGGTCTTGCACTTAATAAGGGGAGTAAGACCTGAAACATGTTATGTTTTACCTTCACCCTATAAAGGATTGCAGCACAGCTGCCTGTGCGAGGTTTTTCTTTTTGATTATTTTTAATTTGACTGATGGTTGGGAGATTGCACGGTGCTCCAACGAAGAACCTGCACTTCAATAAATCATATCACCTACCTCACACCCAGGGAGAATCTGTACAATATATCATTTACAGAGCTTAGCCTATTTTCCAAAAGCAAAATTTGAAAATAAAAAATTTTCTTATTTAAATAATCAGTTGATATGAAAGTGAAAATCTTAGGAAAGAGTTGTTGGACTCTATCAACAGGATCAGTGGTTAACTCAGGTAGTGTTCATGTGATCTCTGTTACCTTGTGATTCAACCATTTCATTCCCTTATACAATTAAATAAAATTACCACTGACACCAAGAGATAGGTAGTAAAAGTTTGCAGCTTTACTTTAACTAAAGTTAAAGAACAACTTAACTTTTAAACTTTTCTTTTGAATGCTTGCCCCGCCATTGCAACTTGAATCCATCCATGGCTGCCCTCCATGCCAACAACCATTAACCAGTAAGAGTTGGATCAAGTGTAAGCAGGGCAGATGAGATCACCAATCCCGGACCCTTCCCCAAGTAATGCCCAATAGGCACCTTACATCTCACCTCCTTGAGATGTCACTACTAGGCAAGCACTCCCCCTTTTTCTGTCTTCCAATCTCTGAAATAACTGACCCATTGTACTAACTTATGAACCATATTCCCACTTATTCCAGATGCATCCAGTCTGAAACACTCTTACATCCACAACGAATTCCTATTTGGTTTGCAAACTAAAACATTAGGAAGGTAGGGGCGGGATGAATACTCTTTCCTCTACTCTGTTTCACTCTGTTACTTCCCCTTGTTTGGTTGTTATTGGCAATTAGACCTCAGTCAATGATTCCACTTATTGATACATTCCCATGTTTATTAATTGTGGAATAAGCCATGTATACAGGTGATCTTATGACTTTGCTATTCAATGTATCTGAACCATGAAGAAAACTGTGCATCTTGGGGAATTCATCAACGGGGGACAAACTTTCCAAAGCACTAGTAACCCAATGTAGCCAATCAGGGATTGGCTTTCTAGTTCTCCTATACCAATAAATGCTAACAGTTGATTGGTTGTTATGAGTTACTAGACCTCTGTAAAGTGTGCCTCTGTTGATGAATTCTCCTGCTTGCATTCCATGGAGACATGTGTTCCAAGTGGTAAATGAACAAAACAAATAGATGCATCAAGTAATGTTTATGGGGGTAATTTAGGAAAGTCCGAACTTACCTTGGGATCCGTCGATTCACTTCACAGGGACTGGTACGCGCTCCCTTCTCTCCTGTATGCGGAGATCAGCGAACGCTTTAAAGGTATTCCAGTTTCGCGAGGAGACTCGAGTGGTCGCAAGGTGAGCCAAAGTACCTTTAAAGTGTTCTTTGATCTCCGCGTGCAAGAGAGAAGGGAGCGCGTACCAGTCTCTGCAAAGTGAATCGAAGGATCGCAAGGTAAGTTCGCACTTTCCTGAATTATCCCTATGTGTTTGCCTGACTTACGTATAAGATCACAAGGATACATCACTTTAAGTGCTACTGTATCTGTGTAGGTATAGCTTGATAAGATAAAAGGTGCACAAAATTTTAAAGCATTTGCCCGATATGCAGTAGATGAAGTACTGCTCAATGCAGGCAGAATTTATAAATGTCAGTGTGAATGCATTGCTTACCTAAATAATTTGTCTTTCATCAGTTCAATATATTCACTAGGTTAGTTTCTAACCTTCCCATGTGAGAACTCATGTTATGCTAACACAAACCAGGTGGAAAATTGAAATAAATAAATATTTAGCATACACTTTAAAAGCTTAAACCATGTTCATGATAATTTCCCTTTAACTAACATTCTCTCAGTATTGTGCAGGAAATACCATTCAATTATCCAGGAATTAGATTCTTTAGAACTACCATAAAATCCTTGTCATGGCACAATAAAACATAGCGCCTCTTGCTTTAAACAAAAAGATTAAATGCATAGTTTAGGTAATTAAAACAGATCCAATTCAGTTATGTGGCAATTAATGGGATGCCAAACAGCAAAAAAACAGAGTCACGAAATGAACACAAAATTATGACACAACATATTTTGAAATGACTCTACTTCAGTAAAATCTAATGATATAAAAACTAAAAGACAGCTAAATCTTCTCTGGTATTTAAATCGCTTCATTTTCATGACTGTGTCCAATCGCATTAGTGTTTGTGACTAATGGCATCTTTTGAGCCCTGATCTTTAGCGATATGATCTCACTCAGCCTGGACATCCATGGAATGTCACCCCATAACACTATGAATTGTAAGCTTGCACATAAAACACAGACAGCTTATGATCTATGCTTCCTGAAATTTTATGGAGGTGACTCAGACATATTAATTATCCTGATGGTTGAGACAGTTAAGCCATTTTTTTCTTTTCTTCAGTAGAGTCACAAGGTTTACATCTTACATTTATTTAACAAGAACTAATGTGATGCTGGTTGATATTAGATTCTGTTTATTTCTCATTATAACATGAAAATACCATGCTACTGAGCTCAGTCATTAGTATGGGTGAAGCCACTCCTATTGATTGAGAGAAGAGCAATTTTTGGGATCAATCTGACCAATCACCATCTCACATCTTAACAATGGGCATAAATATTGTTTTCTACACTGTTTGTCAGAGGATATTTACATCTAGGTAGATGATCCAATTCCAGCAAAAACTTGATCCTTTTAACGAAATTAATAACTCTTGCTGAACATTTTTCTAATTTTTGCACAAAAGGGGACAGGTCAGATTATCTGAGCTTATAACAAAAACAAATGTAATGCTTGCCCCCTGTGTGACTTACACATGCTCAGAACGGATCTGTGCCACAGAGACAGCACAAAGAGCAAAGAAGGCATTCCTAAATCGTGGCAGTGCTGTACTCGGACAGCTGCAGGGCAAGTCTCCTGGCCTGCCCAAAACAGTTAATTTAGCTAGTCACAGGCTGCATGGCATTTAGCATGCTAGACAGCCTGTGACTGCTGACATGGCAGTCCAGTGTCAGATTGGATGAGCGGGACCCACCAGAGGAAAAGATTCAGTCTTCTGGGTGGGCATTCTCAGGCCACAGGGCCTGCTACATGAGTTCGCTTGGGGCCTGCCAGAAGGGCCCACAGTGATCAGGGCCCGAATGGGCAAATATTCCTCCAATCCTCCAGTGGGCCAGTATGACCCTGTGGCAGTTACATTTCCTGAAGTTTAACTGATTTGATTGCTAAAAAGTGCTTTATTTTAAAAAGGTCCTTCTGCAGGACTCTCAGTTGCTGCCCACTTAAAAGTAACTTATTTTGAGTAAAATTCATTAAAATAAAAGTAAATTTTCAGCCCATTTCCAGTACCAATTCCAGTCTATCCATAACTTTGTTTGCATTCCTGCCTTCTGCACCTCTGGCACATTTCAATTGTTTCCTAAAATGGGGAAAGTCATAGCCATTTTTCAATTGCTTCCACCTACCCTGAGCCAGTCACCCAAGGCACACTTCATTTACCTCAGTTGGGGTCCTAGCCACAACTTGTGATCTGCAACCTGTGCCTACAATTTACATTATAAATAAATTATATTAACTATATAACTGACAGCTATCTTAATATTTTGTTTTTCAGATACTTCATTTATATTTATGTTCCCTCTGGCCCTCTTTTGCTCTTGTTCCTTCTGCCCTAACTCTGTACCTTAATTTCTTTCAGTTCCTGACCTCTCTCTCTTCCCCTTTACATTTGACCTTTTCTTTCTCTCCTTCTCTCTCTTTTTCTTCTGAGTTTAACTCACTCCTCTTTTCCATCTGGCCTCCTTTCTCTCTCCCCTCTGTTTTAGTGGAGCTGGGGGTTAGTATTAATTTACTGTGACAACAAAGGATGTTATCAAATCAGACCCTGGTAATGTTTGTAAAGATGATGGTGATTTAAGAAAAAGGTGTTTACTGGGGTAAGGGGTTGACATTCCATAAATTTATCCAAGACCATAGTTATGCCACATGACCTAATGTAGGGGAATGAAAACACATCATATTCTATTTTACAAGAAATCCTTGTAGGTCTGTAATAGCTCTTTTGATCCTGTGGAGGACAGGAAGAAATTCAGTTTCATATAAATTATTAAATATATGATTTCTTAAGAAATGGAGTTAAAGGGAGTGGCTTTCAGTATACTGTTGGAGATAGGGGAAAATGGTTGATTATTTTCCCCTATTAGGGCGGAATGGGAGAGCTGAAATCTCAGAATATTTTATAAGCAGGGTCTAGTTTTAGCAGGTTCCTTGTAATAACACATCGTAGAGCTGGTTTCACACAATCAACTGGTAAAAAGGGTAGCCAGCACCCAAAGGAGGCATTTTAGTGCTTTTGTTCCTGGTTTTTCCAGAAATGTAGGTAACATTGCAATGATTGGTAAATGAGGGTGGGGGAGTATTTCCCAAACTTTCAGACTTTATGGAGGTCCCAGCCTACATATATTTCTGGTAAGTTTCCCATCAATTAAATCTTCAAAAGTACTGGATGGTATCTCTCGAAGGTCTGAATAATAAAATCTTACAAAAGTTGATCCCTCCAAGATTGCAACTGCCTTTATCTTCTATACTGTCTGCCAGGCCTGACTAGATGCCCTGACATTTTACCCAGTATCCATTTTACATTCCTAACCTATGAAATTCCCTTGACAAATTATATTTTCTCTCGTCTTAAAAAATTCTTCAGTACTAATAAGTGGGTGAATATAGTACATAAAATATATGATTTTTTTATTTGAATGAATGGTTTTCTACTTAGTTAGAAGTATGTGATTTCAGCCCTAGCAACTGTGGCATAGTATCTGCTATACAGATGCATTTCTTCCTATTCTGGGATTATGCTAAATTAATTACATTAAGCAGCAACATTCTATCCAAAACTTTCTCTAAGCAGCAACAGAAGGTATCAGTTCTAGTCAGAGAAGAGATAGACAACATTTTTAGCATTCTTCCCACAGTTCTTTAGAGTGAGGAATAAGGTAATACAAATGAAACATTTTCATCACATTTTTTAGACCCCAAAAATGTGGCACATGGGCTGCAAATAAGACCTTCTTGTAGTTTTTCTGCTAAACTTTTCTAATATAAAATGTGCCCAATCTATTTACTGGGCTTTGTTCGAGATACTCCTGTCAATGCTAATTTATTATGCATCTACAACTATTTAAATTGTTTATAAATTGTGTTGAACACTAGAAATAATAAACTGAAAAGCAAATGTATTTGTCAGATAATCAGTTTGCACTTGGAATGCAAAACTGTGTGCCAGCTGCACTTTTAAGCAACAAATGCCCTAGGAGCAGATTATGTGAGGCAACTGGATTCAGTGTAAACTCTGTGGTCTAGGATTAGGGGGTCAGACACTCATCAATGCTATCTAGTAATACAGCTAAAAGGTTAATGCCCTCTGAAAAATTCATAGTTCTTTACACCACCCAGGTAGCAGATATTAAAGGAAAGTGTATGTCTCACATCATAAGCAAGTGCTTCAGGTAATACACAAAGTTCTCCACTACTAAACATGTACAAATCCATTTTATCTAGTGTTTGAGATGCTTTCTTACATTGATATTGTATTCTTTATGGATTCCTTACCTAATTTCCAGGGCTGTATTTATATTTGTGCAGACACAGCTCCAGGCATCTTGTAGCTGCTAACCTTATATATAAAAGCTGCATCGTCACAACTGAATGCTGACATTTCACTGTGATCTTTAAACCCTGCACTCCCCAAACAATACACTGACTACAGTATAAAAATAGCACATCAGTGTTATCACTTTCAAAACTGTTTGTGTTGAGAGAAAACCTCATGTAAACCTCAAAAATGTACGTGGCAAAATGTATTTTAATTATTATAGGTGGTATATTATACATACATGCATAGAATTATCCCAAATTCTTACAAATGTTATATATTTATAAACAGCACTGTACTATTTTTTCACATGAAATATCTATTTTCGTAACCTAAGAGTATTATTATAGTATTATGGGTTTGGTCCCTTTGTCTTTCCTAGGTTTCTTATGTCAATAAATGTGTTAACTATTATAATTGATGCGAACTGCAGATTTCAGATAAAGGCTCTGCAACTTAAACATTTGGTATTTTTTGAGAAGACAGATCTCATGTACACAAAGCACACATACAAATCAATTTATCTGTGGACAATGGTTTTATGTATACTTGGAAAATTGATTGTCAGGTTGCTCATTGGTGAGAATGGTAAATCCAATGTGGTGATGACAAATATCCTAAATTGTAGAATACATTTGGCTACTGTATGTGCTCAGTGAGTTTCTATAACCAGCTTTAGTCATAAACCAAAATATACCTGGTGTGTTTGAGTAAAATCTGACAAAAAAATGACTAAAAGAAAACAAAGGCAAAAAGAGCTGGTTCTCTTTGGTCTTTTTTTTTTTTTTGATAAAAATCCTAATGTCTACATTTTCTATCACTGCATTGAGCAGCTCCATGGCAACCTATATTAATCACAATGGTTAACAGAATGCAAGGCAAGTGCTACTGAACAAGGCAATAAGGAACAACAGTTTGGGATTTTGTTGTTGGGAGTCAACTGCAATTTTAAGGGAGGCACAACATAATGAGAACAATTTATATTTTTGCCATTATAATGTATTGACTTTTTTTAACTCACACTGGTGTGTGTGTGTGTGTGTGTGTGTGTGTGTGTGTGTGTGTGTGGTTGCAATACAGTGTTCTTTGTGAGTTATTATCTAGTCTACTGTGGAAACAGAAAAAAATGAGGTATTAATCTGAATTTCAAAGAATGTAAGGCGGGTTTGGATAAAGAATGGTGGATTCAAGGTTTGGAACGAAACAATGGCAGGAAAACATCTACTTGGCAGTAGTCAGGTAGAAATGGTAACAAAATGGGACTGGAAGACATTATTTAGACTGTAACCCAAACCATTTAACAATTGCATTTAAGGCAACTGCAGAATTTAACAGTCACATGAAAGCTAGTATTCCCAGCAATACAGTTCAGTGATATCTTTGGAGACAAACTTTATGGCACAGCAAATGTTTTATACTACCCTTTCCAAACCATGATGAAAAGGAGTAAAAGAGCTGGTACAGGTCCCACAAGAACTTTCTGTTAAATGGTCAAATTAATCAGCCTTTACACTTATTCCAGTCTTGGGAGTCAATTATGTTTTAAAATGCAATAAGTAGCCTACAATCATAATAAGAAAAACTATTATCACCTGGACAGTAATAACATGGTATTATTCCTTCTCCACAAATGATACAACCTTTCCTGAAACTTGCGATTATAGAGCCATCTGCTCTAACCTTGAATATATTACTAATATAGTTTGTGTGTCCTGATTTGGCTTTGACATTCATGTTCTTTACTGTCAGCATTCATTCACTTAGTACATCACTTGGGTTAATAGATCCTGGTTGTTTCTGCTTAATAAAGTCCAGTGAACAGGGCCCTAAAAAAATTGGCCAACACATCTGGATTACTTACATCTTTTTAGTCTTCTGTCAATAGTCGTTACAATATTGTCCACTGACTGAGAGTCCCTTCACATACTGACAACCACCAGGTCAACTAAGATCCCTACACTAGTTTTTTGTTTTTTTTTGTTTAATATTAATATTTATTAGTAATAACCTAGTAATCTTGTACTAAAAATTCAAACTAGATGACATCAGCCAAGATCTTACTGTTTTGTTTTTTTTTTAAGTCTTCTATAACCTATCTGGTGTTTTCTATTAGAAATAAAAATTATATTTTATTACTTCTGAAAACAGCAAAATATTTTGATGGTAAATAAGAAGCCAGCACTGACATTTAAAAAATTACAGAGCCCCCCCCCCCCCCCCCCCCCCCCCCCCATCCCACATACACACACTAGCAAATTATATTAAAGGTAGAAGACTATAGGGCAAAATTTAACAAACTCGAGAAAGGACGACATTGTCTGAAACTTTTTGATTTAAATTTTTGATGGCTTATGGCTACCTTTCCATCGAAAACTTCAATTGAAAAACTCGATCAAAAAATTTCAGTTGGTAAATATCAAGCGAAAATATTGAGCAATTTTTGCCAAATGAACAGCTGAGATGTACTTGGGATAAACTCGGAAAGGGGAAATAGACTTTTTTGAATTTATTAAATTTCACTCAAAATATGACTTGGCGAGCTACTTAATGCAGAACTTTGTATATCTTTTTGTTGGCAGATCTGATATAAATACTTATATAACTGTAAATATATTTAATTACTGTTAACATTCCATCTGTTTTTTTATGATTGCTTTTAGTAACTTATATTTCTATAATCTTTCTTGTGCGATAGCAGTGTAAAAGTAAACAAGCTGATAAAAGATGTGAGATTTCATGCTATTAATGATATTCCAAGGTCATAAGGAAAGTGTAAACATCACAAATAATTTTCATATTATATGCTGTTCATATCATGTCAATATGTCTTCTAACTTTAAATAAACTATAATAGCCAAAAAAAGATAATGACAGATAATATGGCCAAAAGATAAAGAATTGCCGAAGCAGTCATGATTCAATTCCAGAAAAAGACAGTTAGATCCCCTTTGGAACCTTGAAGAAGCTAGATGGCAGGCAGAGAACTGTAAGTACCAGGCTGTCAGTAGAGAAAGATGCACCATTAAATAAATGAGACAGGCAGAAAGTTCCTTTGAGGACTGCATACAAGTGCACAACTAAACATGACACCCTTGGGAATATGAGAGACACACAGAGGCTCAGCAAGCTGAGAACATTGCTCTGTATATGAGCAAGGGTCTGACTTCTATTGGGAGTAATAACATACTTAAATAATCACCAGTGTATATATAAAAAAATATATAGAGAGAGAAAGAGAGAGCCATGTCTAGGCAGAGTTATACTTTGTAAAATATTTCCATTCGTATTTTATTCTGTATGATCTCACTTAGAATTGTAATTTTACCATAAGAATGCTTTACTTGTATAATCCAAAATATTAGTCAGAATAACGCGGTAAGCAGCCTGCTGTGCACTAATTCCCTTTGTCTACCCCAACATGTCAGTTAAAAAGTAAAGTAGGTTGTTGATTCCAAAACTAATTTCTATGTGATATAGATTAGACTACAGTCAAAATTTGAAGACTTGTCTTTATTATTGTGTAGACCAGACCTGGGCAAGGGGCGGCCCCCGGGCCGCTTCTGGCCCGCCTCCTGTCTCTGACCGGCCCGCCTGTTCAGAGTTGGAGCTGAGCTTGTTTGGAGGGGGCTCCGGGGTAGATCTCCCACACCAACTCCTATTGCCAATAGGAAGCAGAGCAGCAGTACGGATGTGCAGGGCACATGGTGTGAGCTACACTGCAACTGTTCTTCCCCCTCCGCCTCTCTCTCTCCTCTGAATGCTTGGTTACAGCAACAACAGTACACCCTATCTTTGCTGGTGGTAGTTTACCCTATTCTATTTCATCATTGTTTTGGTAATGCACTTAGTGCATTGTATCTGCGCTTTCTATTACAGATCTTCAATTATTGAATCAAAAGGATTTGTGAAAAAGCCTTGATTAAGAAAGCTGCATATGATTGAACTTTGAATTTATCTTATTC
>WMED01029314.1:0-10289 GCA_019650415.1 Pipa parva
ATTATGGGAAGATTGTCGCAATCTTAACATTAAAAAATTGTTGCAACTTTACAATGGGGAAATTGTAGCGCATTTACTAAGGGAATCCACTGTTTGCGAATTCAACAGTAGAATTCGCTCCTTAGTGAATAACCCCCTTGGTCTTTCTGAGTTTACCGAGCAAGATCTCGCATAGTTCTCGCAAGATTTTTTTCAATTTTTTTTTAGATCAAGTTTTTCTTGTGACATGTTTTAATATGACCCTTTTTATTATATGTTAATTCTAACAGGCATTGTTATAGTCTGCCTAGTTATATATACATACAGTTATGCAGACAGTAATTTAGGGCCACCCTAGCTAATATAAGCTGGTATAGTGGGTTGGACCTGGGTCTTCAACCACATTGTGTTGCAGGAGCAACACCTCCACCCTCCTAGTTTAGGGCCTTCCTAAGGGAATTTACATTAAGGTTATTTCTTAAGTCTAGCTCACCTTAGTGAGTGAGAGTGAGCAGCATAGGCTATTTATTTGGGTAACTAAACACCCTACCAGGAGTCTTAGTGGCCTAGGGGGCCTAAGTGTATTTCTACAGATGGGAGAATACACAGCTCATGGTTCATCAGTGGTAGGCTTATGGGCCAGGGATTAGTCTCACAGGAAGGAATCCCTGAGGAGGTCCATCCAGTGAATTGGGGGCCACCCAGAACCTTCCTAGGAGTCCAGTCTGATCCACTGGGGGTAACTATGTGATTACTTACACTACAGTCATAAATGTATCCTCACTATGTTTGTTAAACTATGTCTCTCTCTATTATACCTTTACAATTTACTGTTATAATAAATGTGTCTGTTTTAAGCAAGATCCACTGGCCTCCTATCTTACTAATATTAACTCTAATGCACCACATATACTAATATAATGTGTTCTATGCCTACTACTATGTGTAAGCGAGGCCTGCTTCCCTGAGTTTCTCAAATAGCCTGGGTATATATGAAATGCTGCTAACAACGGGTTAAGTACATACTGTTAACTATAGTACTACAAAAGTAACTGTTGCTGTTGAACAATGCCTGGCGTAATTAGCTAGCTCCAGGCCTGTGAGTAAATGAACTGTGGCTTTTGAGCAACAATGTGTAATGTAACTGATAAACTGCCAATCACTCCTATTAACTGAACACTAGCTGTAAAGAAATGTGTAATATAGTTAGCCAACTGTTGTTCAAAGTGAAATTTATTGATGCCTCTTTGATATTCATTTCAGGTAAACTGCACTTATGAAAATTCTACATTAGGTGTGATCCTTTTATTTAACCATTACTTTCACTTTCACAAATTCAAAATGCTAAACAGCAGTGAACAAAACTCCCCACATAACATTGGCCTATATGTGGGTGTTTGTTTATGCAACAGATTAAATATGCCTGCCATTTGGGAACATAATCATGCGCAATCTCTTCATGTAAAACAAATGCTGGATTGAAATAACTAGAATAAGGGCCAGTAATGGAATGGCAGCTAATTAGAAATGTTCTGAACCACTTCACTGAATAAAATAGTCTATCAGTCCACCTTCACTCACCACTCCACACAGGCTTGAAAACAATGGGTCATATCTCCAATAATATGGGAATATTAAATCCAAAACACATCAACACTCCTTCATTACAAACTTGTAAAGACGTTCAGTTCTGCCTCTTCAGACACAGACCCATATATAGCTGGAGGAATGGAATTAATAATTGTTCAGATAACCCTCGCACACAACTCACAAAACAGCATGGTAAACTAATTGCCTCCCTACACACTGCCATATCTATAATCTGTAACCTTTGAAAACTTTTGTCTCCCAAAATGGGCAGTATGGTATTTCTGTGAGGAGAACGGTGAGGATTTACAATATGACAGTGCACACATGTCTTCTGAACTTAATGAGACATAATGAATTCCAGTCAGGAAGCTAATTATAATTACACCTCTACTAGACACATGCCAAGTAAGAGCTAGGCTTTAGTGTTTATTCATACCACCATACTCATAGTCAAATTGCCTTGGAAAGATATGTAGGGAGGAGCAATAGAGTGAAGTTCGTTGAATATCGAAAATAGGACACTGTAAATAATATGTTTATTAACTGGGGCCGTGGGGCAGACAGGAGTTGGGAGTGAGACTTCTGGGGAGAGAGGGAGATAATTCTAGTAGCAGAATTTAGAATAGATTGGAGTGTGTTCTTATCCTTCTGGCCTATCAATTTAATAAGGGATTGAACCAAAGTTTACCGTTATTCTTTAGCATGTTCAAAAGCTGACATATGATTAATGTGCTTTCATTTGAAAATAATTGTTAGTACACAAAGTCTGAAAGAAGACATGTTTCAGGAATGCTAATTTAGATATTGTCTGTATACCACCTGTTGGGCTTAAAAACTGAATTAAAAAAATTTGAAATTAAAAATATAACCAGAAGGTGGGAGACAGAAAAGTAGTTTAAAGGAATGTATAAAGAGGGGGTGCAACACAAGCATTATGGATAAGAAAGGTGAATGTAATAGTGTAACAGAAATTTAGATCAGAGTACCATCTGTGAACTACAACTCACATCATCCTCTAATAGCACTGATGATGTTGGGACTTGTAGTGCATAACAGCTGTTCCATCACTTTGATAACTGGGGGTTTACCGTACAGTTTAATATGTATACTCTCAGCTCTCTGTGTCCTCAATCCCTGCCCAATTATACCAGCTCTGCCAGCTGCTGATTAAATCCCCATTTCTGAGTTCTGTCTGAGGTCTAAAATCATTTGTGTTTCAGCAAAGGAGGAGCTAAGAAATGCACTAAATATAAAATATCACATGATATTAAATATATAATAATACATACACATTCTGCTACATATTTTGGAAAAGATTTCTAGTATACATTCACCTGGGAGTCCACAGAGGTGAGATGCATACAGAAAGCAGGAAATGAGCACTTCATTGTTTTAGGATTACAGCATAAGTTGTACAAGGTTATTAAATAAAAACAAATGACCATTGTCTATATGCCTGGAATTAATACACATACATATATATATATATATATATATATATATATATATACATATAGATGTATATAAGATTTAGTGATGCAATCGTGCAATGAATCATTGATTACTTACCAGCCTCAATCTCAGCTTCTGGGCGTGTGTTTGAGCCAGGAATTTCAGCACCAAGACAGTGGAGAGCAACTGAATATCAGAGGGAGTGAGATACTGTAAGGAACAGCGTAAGATCTGTGTTGGGAGGGGGCTCAAAAGCACTTCACAGCCACAGATCAGGGGGAGGGGCAAAACAGGAAGGAACAGAGAAATCATTGAGGGGAGCAGTTCTTAGTGGAAAGCAAGGAAAGGAATTTACAGTCAGAGAGGGAGGGAATATAGCAACCAACAGCCCACGGATTATGTTATGGTTACAGGGAAGCCAAGCCACAAAACAAATGTCCACATCTTCTAAAGATTCACTGATGACACAGATAATATTATTTATTGACATTACTATGCACTACTGCAGTATTAGCATGTCTGAAAAACAGAGAGTTGCATTAAAGCCCAACAGGGCTAAAGCACTACTGGGACCAGTTGGTTATAGTGTAGCAGGGACAAGAAACTTTCTTACTGGAACATAAAAATCTCATCATCCTTTACAGTCAGTAAATTTACTGATGAACAATGCCCCAAAGTATCTGTTAACTGCAATAAAATAACTACTTAGGCCACGCTAACATTTAGTAATGTTGTGATTTTACTGCTCTGTTGAGCGGCCCCATTGTAATAAATAGGGATAATGGGGCCACATAATGGAATGTAAATGTATACTAAATGGTTGTGTGGCACCAGCATTAGTGAATTCAGTGAACTAGTCTAAAAAGTTAGAGACAAACCATCAACATTCAACAGAGAAAAGAACTATTGGTTGGAGACTAATGCAGAAAAAAAAACAGAACAGTTGTGGTTTACAGTAACAATAAACAGAATATAGTGGCTTTAGTCCTTCACCAGTTCTCCTCTTCACACCACTGTTACCCTATAACAGTGATGGCCAACCTTTTGAGCTTGGTGTGTCAAAATTCATCAAAAACATAACTCAGGTGGGGTGTCAATTCTAGAAAAATTCATATTTTTTTGAAGGCGAGGCAACTCTCCTACTGAGCTCACAACATGAACTGCACCATAACAAGTGTCAGCAAAAATGTCTTGGTGTGTCACCTCTGACAAGTGTGTCATAAGTTAGCCATCACTGTCCAATAATATGTGCACAGGTATAAGATATCCAGGAAATCAGTAATACATTAAAAGACACAGCATTTCATGCGGATTAAAATTTTGATACTCATTTTTATTCCTTCATTTGGATTAAAACAGCAAATAAATCATGATGGGTGACATACAAGATATCCTCTAACACGTTTCACTCCTGGAGCTTAGTCATCTATAATTGTCTATGATTAAGCTCCAAGAGGAGAGAAACACATTAGAGGATATCTTGTAGGTCACCAATCATGATTTATTTGCTGTTTTAATCCAAATGAAGGAATAAAAATGAGTATCAAGCTTTTAATAAGTTTTATTGCATCTGATCTGTCCTCTATTACAGTGGTTCTCAACCAGGGGGTCGCGACCCCTTTTTGGGTAGGATGACAATTTGCCAGGGGTCACCTAATACCCCTCAGGATTGTCGCGTTTTTTAAATACAATTTAAAGTTGCGACTGCAACATTATTTTCTATAGTAAAGTCGCGACAATAGTTCTATAGTAAAGTTGCGACTGCGATAATATTCCCATATGATTTTGTGAAAATTGTCATGGTCACGGATAAAGGGTCATGGCAAGAAAGGTTGAGGGGATTATTCACTAAAGTCCGAATTGCTGTGTATAGGTGCGAATTCGACAGATAAAGACAGTTGCAATAGGCTGCTACTGTCACAGTCACGTCTTTATAATTAGAATATTGTCGCAGTCGCGACTTTATTATGGTAAAATTATCGCAATCTTACCTTTTAAAAATTGTTGCGACTTTACAATGGAGAAATTGTAGCGTATTTGCTATGGGAATCCGCTGTTTGACAATTTGACAGTCGAATTTGCACCTTAGTGAAGAAATCCCTGAGAACCACTGCTCTATTATATAAGGCTGTTACTAGTAGTTTTTCCTTGCATATATTGTATACCTTTTAATTGCTGGAATGCATCATTGACAAAGAGCATAAAAAGTATATGAAATATCCTCTTTCTTCTATTTTCCAGATGATTATTCCAAATGTACATTAGGAAATGTTAAAACAAAACTTCCTATACAGCTGCAAACAACCTGTGTCTTGAAGATCAAAGCAGACTTGCTAATGCCAATTAATATGTTAATGAGATACAGATACTAGAATTTATTAGAGGTGTTAATACAAAATGAAGTGGGAAATGCAAGTAAAATGTTAAAAGTTACTTGCAGGCAATAGCACACATTTAATAACATATCTGAGCTATTAACATATAATTAAAAAACAGTAGTGCTGAATGTTGTATCTCAGCATATCACACAATAGTTGAAAAGTACCTATGTAAACTTCTCCAGATGGAATGGAATATGTTAGCAGACACTTTGATGTATATACTGTATATACAATGTGTACACATTTGCAAAACCTCAGGAAAAGATTTCTTTAAATCAGCCTTCTTTTACACACCTTCTGTAAATTCCTGCTAGTGCCAAGCAAATATCAAATGAATGTCTCTGCAAAAGAAGTAAACAATAAATTGAATGTATCAACAGGTTACTTTGTTGACTATGCTTTAGTAACCCATAGCAATCAATCAGCAGTTAGCATTCACTAACATAGGGAAGCTAGAAAAACAAACTTTGATTGTTTGATATGATTTACTAGACTTAATTAAATGACTACTGATGTTAAATGTTCCTGTAAGGAACTACGACTAATGGCAATGCACATAAACGTATATAATTTGTAAATGTGCATAACTCACACAGACTCACATTAAATCACTATGCATTTACTATGAGTTTTCAAGCATTAATCATGCATTGTGTAACCATTATAGATAATTCTATTACATTTGAAACATGCGTCAGCTGATGACAATTTGTGCATGATGCATCTGAAATAACTTCTGTGAACACACAAATGCATAAGAGAATTGAACAATTAGGCACTTGCACAGCACCATGTGTCTGCATTATATTCATTTCCCTCTCTTACCCAGAAGTGTTCCTCTCAACTCCTGTCTGTTCCTTGGATCCCAGTTAATAAACGTATTATTTATAGTGTACTATTTTTGACATTTAAATCACTTTGCCCTGTTGCTGCCCCCTCCCCCCCCAGTATATCTTCCCTTGTTTGCTCATATGCGCCTAGCCGTCAACTCCGCTCTTCACAAGGCAACCTTCTCCGGGAACCCCTCACCAAGACTGCCCGTTATTGTTATAAACCCTTCTCTCTTGCTGCCTCTTATATTTGGAATTCTATGCCCCTATACCTCCACCAAGAGCAATCCATCAATATCTTCAAAGCAAATTTAAAATCTTTCCTATTGGAGCACTATCACTGATTTTCATGTCTATATTTTATATTTATGCAACTGTTTATTCAAATTGTATATTTTTATTTATTTATTTGGCACCTATAACCAAATGAACTGTCACTTTATGCTACTGCACTTGTTGCCCTCCTATCTCTTTATGTAAGTCTTCCTCCTATTTAGATTGTAAGTTCTATGGGGCAGGGACCTCCATCCTCTTATTTCAGTCATGGTCTGGTACATAGGGTGATGTATTTTCTAGATTATATGCCTGTAATTTACTTCTTAGTTATGTTTGTTCTTTGTTATGTACTTCCCTTGTCTGTATTATAACTGTATTGTTGGATTGTATAGTGCTGTATAACCTTGTGGTGCTTTATAAATAGAAATATACATATACATACATATCAATTTTCATATGCATTTATATGTATTCATTATGTGTTCCAAACACATGTCAAATGCATAAAAAATAAATTGTGTGCATGCACCCCTACAGTGTTAGCCAGTCTCTCATATAGTGATAAATGCCTACCTATGTAGGTCTCCATTAGGTCTGTTTACATAAAAAATGGAAGTACACACAAGTTATTGCTCTATATATCCAAGTGCCAAAGAACTAAGAAAATCACATTTGCTCTATGAGTTTGTAGTCTACAGACGCAGTCAGTTTCGTACTTTGGAATCCTTTTGCTCTCATTTTTGTCCTATATTTGATCCCAGTTTTTTTTAGAATTCATGGAAATTCATCAGGTGCACATTTACATATTGTACTATTAGGAGTCATTAGCAATGGGCCAACACAAATGAAAGCCTTCCTGTCACTGGTTTCAAATATTTCTGAGACAATGAATCTGCTTGTGTCTCATGGGCAATACACCTCAAAGGTGATTGATGGGCAATGTATAGTGGATACGTCCAGGCATTGTAATTTTTTTGCATGCATTGTGGGCAGTCTAGATTTTGACACCCACTTACTGTACATACACATTATGATGCTTTGAATGCAGTAGGCGTGGTGTACTATGCCGCAGAAATACTAGGTGGATGTTCTAATGGGGACCATAAGGTAAATGTGGTATAGTACTTTTAAGAGTAGGCAGATTCTGGCCTGAAGCCCATATGATTTGGGCTTCCCAGACACTCTAATAGCACTTGTAGTGTACTGTAAAGGTATCAACTGCAAACTACTGGCAGAGGTGGGCTCAGGCTGTCAGGATATTACTGTGGTGGGAAAAACTGCTGCCACTTTGCAATGCATTGTCCGGCAATGAATTCACGTTGCTTTGACTGTTTACTGTACCTACTTGTGACTGCTACAGGCACCAGCTCACCCACCACCATATCTGAAATCTGTAACAGATATTGCCTACAGGCGCACTGTTTATAATTGTATTTTTATAATGGGGGTACAATAGTCTCAATCATAGATACACTAGCAACTGCTGTGATCTCTATATGTTCACCCCTGCTTATCACAGGAATGGGCACTATGAATAGACATTTAGGCGGTTATTCACTAAGGTGCGAATTCGACTGTCAAATTCACAAACAGTGGATTCCCATAGTAAATCTGCTACAATTTCCCCATTGTAAAGGCACAACAATTTTTTATAGTTAAGATTGAGACAATTTTCCCATAATGAAGTCACGACTGCGACAATATTCTCATTATAAAAACGTGACTGCGACAGTAGCAGCCTATTGCGACTGTCTTTATCTGGCAAGTTCGAACCTATACGCAACAATTCGTACTTTAGTGAATAACCCCCTTAATATATACAGAAAAGCTCACTCTTGGTGCAGCTGCTTTATCAGTATTTGATATTATTAAAATCTATACATTACAACCTTTATTGCTTGGGGATGATGTACCTCCACTCGATAACTAGACAGGAGAAACAATCTACAACTCCTTGTTGGGGTTCAAGATACCCATTCAAGACATGGGGCCTGCCTTACACCTCTAAATACAAAGTACTTTTCTACACCCTCTCACACATTCTATCCAATTAAATACAGTATTTGAGGTGCTGTTATTATTCTGCTTTCCCTCAGGCTGATACAAGAAAATGCACGCGTTTACTTTTTGCCTATGTCTATAATTATTTTTTATCTGCCTGCTATCCATGCAAGTTGAATCCTTTCTGCAAGAAAAAAAAGGTAAAAGCTATAAGATGCTGTGCAATGAGGATGTGCTGCAGTAAGTTAAGGAAAAACAAGTGTGAATTTTGTCTTGATAATTTAGAGTGAACAACAGATAAACTTACTTGATGGGGTCCTTCCAATTACAAGATGGAAGCTCCAAGGGAGAAGTCCCTCTCAGCCCACAGGGCCAGACAAAAACACCACAATCCCAAAAAGCCAGGGGAAGGGTAAAAACAGGCACCCCTTCCCTGACTGACATAAAGGAAACTGCAGAGACCCGATACCTGATGTAATTTCAGAAAAGACACAAAACAGGAAAAACAAACTAGGAAGGTGAATATTAATGATCTATTCCTGACACAGGTTTCTAGCTATGCCATTCAGTGTTGGACATAGGGTCATACAATACTGAATAACATTACCTGAGGCTCATGCTTCTTGGTACAGAATATAATCTCTGGATTCCCTTTATAGTTACCAAAACAACAGCATTTCTCAATAACAACCTGTGTCTTAATCCCAGCCATTGTATTCCACTGTGTCCCACCCTGTATGAAGGGTTGTGTGTTGCTCCCATCATGCTGTAGTGTAATATTCTTTTCTTTTGCTTCTATACTTTGCAGATTTACAAGTGCATTCTTACTAATCATTAGCTAGAAGTGGCGGTTTGGGATAATAGCACAAACTGGTTATAACCCATTTGATTACAAGTTAACTTGTCTCATGCAAGAAATTTGCTCTTTCCCTTACTATGCTGTTTATAACTCAGCTTTGTGTGCCTTAGAATAATAACATGTACACATCTAGTAACATAGCATTCCTAACTGCTAACAAATGTAACTAATTATCCACACTATCTTGCAGTAGCTTAGAGCCCTCATTGACTAAAGTGCGAATTCAGCTGTCAAATTCACTTTGCTACAGTTCGAGTTGCAAAACCAAAATAGTCGTGAATTCACTGCTCAGGATTGACTAGGTGGAGAATACACTTGTCAAAAGGCGGACAGTGGCAAACACTGTCGGATACACAGTGTGGCGTAATTAGTTGGATATAAGTAGGATGAGAAGTCATGCAAATTTGACAAGTGAAGGGCAGTGGCGTCAGTCTCATCATATCTCACTAACTGTATTCTGTGATTATTCTATCTATCTCAGCATGTCTTAATCTAACATTACCCGTGACCCCTGCGATGATGTCATCACACCAGACATATTAGTTTGTGGGCAGCTCCCTGAAAGGAGACTGATAGAGCAGCAGTGTCTTCTGGGTCTTAGGTGACCCCTGTGAAAGTGTTGCTGGACCCCCAAAGCTGCCACAACTCACAGGTTGAGGACCGCTGATCTATTTCTATGTCACCTTCTCCCTAGGTCATATTGTCATTTAATCACAGTCGCCATTGTCCTTTTGAATGAATAATCACGTGACACAACACTGGAGCCCTACCATCAAACCCCTCCCCATACGCCAGTCTGAAGTGGCAAAGTGAAACAAGTGAATTTGGAGCAGTTCACCTAGTTGCATTTACACCTGTACACCACTCTGCATCTTCATGGGGGCTTACCTAAGATAGTTATAGAGTGAGAGAATGCCACTG
>WMED01029315.1:0-10289 GCA_019650415.1 Pipa parva
ATCTTATCAAACCTGCTAAATCTGCAGGGGGTTGAATACTACTTGTAGGCACTGTACACTGTGAGTCTTAAAAAAACACATATATACACTTGTATTTGTCATTCCCAAGATGAATTGATGCTCTATTGGCTGCAAAAATTGGCCCTACACCATACTAATAAATTATTGTGGTCTAAACCACAGGGATTTCAGTTTCATTGTCCAACCCCTGTATATACACACACACTGGTGCTGAATATTAGATTGGCACATCTATAAATAAAGTAAATAAAATGCAAGCCGGGTTAGAAAGAATTATCAGGAGTAGCTGTGTCTGTATATTCATTTCTTGGAAAAGCAGTCCTAAATTCAGAATTTTACTTCTTAAAGCACCAGTAACACCAAATAAGAATTCCCATTCGGATTGTATGGCAATTATTTAAATACAGTATATTTGAAGTGAAAAAATGTGTTAACTGTATTGCTTTCTGTGTGTTATATTTACTGATAGCAGCCATGTTATTAAACAGATCTCACCCACTTCTCTTTTATCTATGGTGCTTTGCATAAAGCATATACAAGAAGACTGCCTGAAAGCCAAATTGGTAAAGCTAAATAACCAAATATCTTACTTTCTATACAACTGAATTTTTTTTAGAAGCACAGATCAAATGCATAGAAATTATAAATGTATTTGAAGCATTTTAAATTTTTGTTGTTACTGTTCCTTTAACAGCCCACTGTACTCTTCCCTTTCTGTGAAAATCATCACAATGGTTTAAATGACTGTGCTGTTACCATAATTAGATTTTAAGGGTGTTTGCTAGATACCAGTCATCTCTTTGGAAATGTAAAATTCTGCTGCCTCTGGTATTTGGGAGCAATCTGTGAGTTTCTGGGGATGAGTGGTATGGGTGATCCTACAATATATTATTTGAAGTAGAGACGGACTTTCACATTTCATTTCAAGCTAAACGGTGACCAGAAAATTTTGTCTTTTGTATTATGCGGCTATAAGTACTATTTTTCATTTGGCTGAAGAAGACAATTTATCACAAAATATGATGGAAATAGTTGGACTTTTCTACTTTCTCGCTGTTGCAGTACATGTTAATTGTGAATCACAAGGTGAGTTTTCGTAAAAGGAATTCATTTTTAGTATAGAAAGCAGATCTATATAGTACTGATCTCCCTGTCCAACAGTTAATACATTTCCTGAATTCTCACCAGCCACAAGGTTTAAGCTTTCATTTTTAGAAGCCAGGTTTTTCAAGTTGCATTGTGGGAATAGGATGCTTCATTTATGCTGAATTGAACAGAGGACGTACATTTTCAGCCTCTGCATTCATGTCATAAATAGTTTAAACTTGTAGTTCAAATAATAACTAACACATTCGTAGTAGGAAGAATATCAACAATCGAATAGAAGCACAAAAAATACCAAATACCAAAGAGAGTTAGAAAAAGGAAAGTCCTTCCATGCCTAGTGTTTAATTTGAAAATAAAATTAAGCTGAGATTTCATTACATTTCTAATAAGGTACAAACATTGCATCTGTGTAGTAATGCACAAAATATATATGCAATCACACAAAACTGTAATGAAACAATTTTTCTAAAGGCTGTACAGTGCGACTGTCATATTTACCGAGCAGACAAGAAAATATCATACCAAACTACGCTGGATTCCAGTGGCTCAGTCAATTTTAAATTAGAAGAGTATCACGCTGACTTCTATTGTGTTTATGAGAAATAATGGTACCACATGTGAAAATGGCAGTAAATACGGGAATGTCAGTTAAAAAATGTTTTAAAGTTTGGAAACCATGAACATTATATAATATTTAAATTTGTTCAATATGTACAAATGAAATAGCATTTGAACTACTGTATAAAATAAACAACATATTTTTTTTAACATAAAACCAGGACTAATGCTTTGTCTAACAGCATTGAATGCTCAGTCCTAATAGCTGCATACAGATTACAATATCAGAGACACTTTGAAACTACGGTAACTTAAAATTGTTTCGCTGTCAGTGTATCCAGATATGATCACTGACTGTAGTTGTTGGTGGAGATGAAAAATGATCTCATAGGTATGTTGCCTTACTATCCCTCTAGGATTTATATTTTGCTTTTCATAGTTTGAAACATAAAATAAAGACTTTTGGAAAGAAGCCATGCAACTTGCAGTTCACATGGCAACTTTACCTATTGCATTATTTTATTTTTAAAACCATATCCGCAATAACAGAGAAATCTATATTTGACCTGTATCTATATCATTTTTTTATAGTTTGTCCACTATATAATCCAGTAGATGCCAAGGAAAAAATCCTAATCATGGATTCAAGTTTTTATTGGTATAACATAGTTTAATTCTCATCGCCTACAGATATATATATTTTTAATTAATAAAAAGTATGAATTATATGAAATATGAATACTATATTTGACTATGTATAATACATCATATTTCCCAGAAGGACGTACAATGGTGTCACAGGGTGAATTGCAACATCATCTTCCTCCTGTTATAAGATACCCAAAACAATGAAGCTTTGTTTAGTACTGTTCCATTTGCATAAAACAAAGAAATAATACAGTTATATAATGTAAACAGTGTAGATTTTATGATAAATATGGAAGTGGAATATGTGAGAGAGAAGGTATGTGAGTGCACATGTGTGTTCCTTAGCAAACAATACAGTAGTATCCAGTAATTCTTATGCTAGGGACACACTAGTGTATATGTGCACTCGTTTTTTAAAAAAAGCGCATCGCAAAAATAAGCCAGCACATTTACACTGGCGTATGTTTGGGATGTGTTTTATATATAAGCAATAGGCACTTACTTGTCCCTTTTCTTCCCTGTGTGACCGCTACTGTTCAATTCCTAATGCTACTAATCCGACTGCATTGTTCGCATTCACATCCATACACTCGCAAAACGTGACATGAAGCGTTCCCTGGCACATATTCCTCACTATAAAATGCAACTGTGACAGTGTATACATATCGGTCATTTCAGTGTTTTTTGCAATGTATATTTTTGGTGCTTTTTCATGACGCGCCTTTATTTTGAAAACGACGCGCACTTATACACCAGTGTGATCCTGACCTTAGTCTCTAGTGTGTAACCACCTGACATGTCAAGTTTTATCTGATTTTGGCAAATATCAATTAATAAATCTCTATAAAACTGAGTCTATCTAAGGATATGATCACTTTCTGTGTTCAAGTGTTGTTACTTTTTGTTGTCATAAGGTTTTAGATAACAATTGTTTGAAAATGTCTATGGAACAACTATTGTAAATGAAAAACACTGATATGTTACTTTCTTACACTTTAGCACATTGTTAATGATTTCTAAAATGTTCACGTGCACGATGTACAGATTGTAGTAAACAGTATGTGGATGTGAATATACTGTATCTAAGTGTGAATAACATTTGGCTCTACTATTTTCACATATTTATATTAGGGATTTGAGGAGCAACAGTATTAACTGTTTGCAGTGGTATTATTACATATGTATGTATATATATATATATATATATATATATATATATATATGTGTGTGTGTGTGTGTGTGTGTGTGTTTGTTTGCATGTGTGTTTGCATGGTTAGGTTTGAGGGAGAGAAAGGAAGGGAAAAGTGCCATGTCTTAAATGATATTTAATAAGTGACACTATTTCTTTTTGTCCCCAACTACTGGAAGAAAATGAAGGTGAGCTCAGCATTTAACACTGGTATCTTGATAAAGTGGATATTGATTTTCCAATGTTTACCTTTCATGTGTTTGGAAAATAGTGCAAATATCAGTAAACCAATAAAGTAATGTTGACAATTTTATCTCAACATTACAATTTCAACTTAAAATTATTTTTTGGATACATCGGCAATGTAACCTCTACACTTGCAAGATAAGTGCATTCTGGGTATTAAACGGACAATGATATATAAACAACTTTAAATACTTATATGAAATATAACCTTCCAGCTTGTCTAAAAATGCTTTATAAGGATCTCAGTTTAGCTTAGATGGTATATTGTATGATAAACCTGTCACTGGTCAGATTTGCAGCACAAATAGTTGAAAATGTATTCGCAAACTGTAAAATCCTGAAAAAATACTATCTCCTAGTCATTCACAGCAAAAATAATAAAAATAGTAATAAAAAAAAACAAGATTTGAATATTGATATGTTTTATTTTTTCTTCACAGAGCTTGTCTCATTTCAAGCCCCCTTTCCCTCTGCTTCATCAACATCTATTCCTATTCTTGCACCAAAGGACAGCAAAGAACAGATTTATCAAAATGTAGATATGCATCAAGTGACTACGGAAGCCCCAGAGGCAGGTCCAACAATTGATTCAGGTATTGTGAAAAAAAATTATATTTAAGACTATTTTTAGCACTCCTTTTACTAATTATATTGATATGCGGTTGTTCATCTGTATGTGATTTATGACATATCAGCTGGCTCATTAGGAAGGGTGTTTTCATGTTTTTTTTAACCTTCCTGTTATTTTTAGATGTTTTCTAAAGATAATCTTGTTGCTTTATCTTTCTAATGGAAATGTCCATTCTGGGGTTCCTTATATTGTAATGTAAATATGCCACTTCCTGAATGGTGTAGGTGAATGTAGAAAGAGTTTGTAGATTTGTTGAGAAAGTGGTGAGTGAGATCCCTATTGGGATTTCTTAAATAAGGTTCCTCTCATTACAACTGAAGGTAGGGAGTTTCATCATGGGTAAATGTATTTCAGAAGTGTAAAGTTAGTGCAGTCAAATTCCAAACCAAAAGGTAGAATATTTTAGCCAAGAGTTAGCCAGGTAGATATTCTGGTATTCCAGAAAAGTACTAAAAGGGGAAATATAGTCAGAGTACATCTTTACATATGCAGTACTATAACTTAGTGAGAATTGTTTCTCCCCAGTAGTTGTTTTATGTGATACAGAATACTTGAGTAGGCATCACTGATAAACTCTTTCATCTGGAAATGTGTGGGTGACATGTACTGGCCAGTTTTCCATGAAAAGGTACCCTCCCCCAGACATTTTTGCCCTACTTACTACTTAGCACATGTGCACAAGTCAGCTTTCCCTCTGTAATCTCCTGCATTCCAATATACAGTAATGTATGCGGCTAAAAGGTCAGCACACTGCTTAACCAATATCAGTCAGGCAGCTCATGTTGCCTGACTTGCAGAACAGGAAGGAGAGGGAAATGTCAGTTCTCAGAAAAACTAATTAAGGGAAACAAATGGCAAGTAGTATTTCTCTAAAAGTTTTTTTAACTATTTGTGTCAGCAATTGGCTTAGGATAAAAGAGTTTTATATGTATGTGTGCAGTTATGTCAGCACTATAGTGTTGAGCAGGACATTTTTGAAGACAGTGAACATATATACATATAGGGGGTCATTCAGGAAAGTGCGAACTTACCTTGCAACCCTTCGATTCACCTTGCCAAGACTGGTATGCGCTCTCTGCTCTCCTGCACACGGAGATCAGCGAACGCTTTAAAGGTATTCCAGTCTCTCAAGGTGACTCGAGTGGTCGCGAGGTGAGCCGAAGTACCTTTAAAGTGTTCTCTGATCTCCACATGCAGGAGAGCAGGGAACGCATACCAGTCTCGGTGAAGTGAATCGACGGATCACCAGGTAAGTTCACACTTTCCTGAATTACCCCCCTAGTCTCTATGTATGGGAGACTCTGCTTATTAGATAAAGATAATAATGTGTACTCTGCTACTGACTCTTCATTGTTGTGTTATGTGCATTCATAAAATAACTTTTTATTATAAAGAAATACTTATATTAATATTTATAAAATGAGTAAAAATATAAAACTAAGTAACACTTGGTTAATAATACTGATTATTATATTATATAAGAAGTATGTAGAATGTGATACCTTTAATAAGGTCCCAAATGCTGTTCCTTAATGTTTTATACATATGTGAGCCTCTGTTATAGGTAATGTGGTTTGGCATTGTTCTTCTGTTTTGGCAACCATGCTGTTGGGAGGGTTGGTGATGATGAAACTGATCCTGAGCGTGATGTCATCTATGCATCCTCCCTAGATAACATCACACTCTCCCATGTGACTATTAGGCAAAATACAGATACTGGCTCATCAGTAATATTTTCAGCAATTCAACATCGTTCACAGTTAGGCTTCCAATAGTTCTGCTGTCTGATGTTATCACATCTGATTACTATATGGTTCACCGTAGGCATGTTGGTATAGACCTTTAATGACCAGTAACACCAGAATAAGACAAAATGCTATTTGAATTGACATATCAGTTATTTCTACACAGTACTAATAAAAATGTTCTAGTTGAAGTTAAATTCCCAGTTTGCATTGTTTTGAGTTTCTTGTGGTTTCAGCACATTTTTTCTGTTAAGTAAATAAACCCCAATAGGATAAACTGTATCATATGGAGTTAACATATTCAAAAAAGTGCCAACCCATTTTGGCTGCAACCAGCAAAGAGAGACAACACAAACTAATAAATATCAGGAATTCAACTTTAAAGCAGACATTTTATAGTTGCTTCATAGCAATAACGTCCCTGCCATTCCAAACAGCAATTTTCATTTTGTGGTGTTACTCGTCCTTTAAA
Organism: Pipa parva; assembly: GCA_019650415.1. Lineage (NCBI taxonomy): Eukaryota > Metazoa > Chordata > Amphibia > Anura > Pipidae > Pipa > Pipa parva. Next base: position 6,618 of record WMED01029315.1, read on the forward strand.
AGGTTCTGTCTAGTGTGCAGGTTATACATGTATTCAGTAAGCAACATAGATTATGTTCAGTGTATGACATTTTTCAAGAGTTAGTTTGTCCAGAATTTTTTTCTAAGTCATTTTTTCATTTCCTTGATCATTTGGCCACTGGGGGGCACCATTTTATTGCAGCCTAAGGGTAAATTTCAGATTACCTGGTCTTAAAAAACAATTAAAGAGCTTTCACTCTTACCCAAATTTTTTCTCTACATTTATAGGAAAGCAAAGCACCTAGTAAACACTTATATAAATGACAGATACTTTTCAATTAAAATAAAATAAATAAGGCATTTAAAACTTATGAGAATAAAAAACTGTGTTAGTCCTCCGAGTTTTGTTATTTTTTTCTTTGCAGACATCCTATTAGTGCTATAAAGGTGTTTGATTTAATAGAATGGCATACTTACACAAAAACGCTGTGGCTTACATTTCTATTTACAATATTTTTAGTGCTTAGTTTATTGTTCGTTGTATTTAAACTTTGAAAGCTATAATACACAATGCCTAATAGTTCTTCCAACGAGTAACCATTAAATAAGACAAATAGCTTGTTCATTTCTTTTTTAATTTTAGCGTCATGAGAAATAGAGCTCTTTAATTATCAGACCCAGTTCATTTGGGATTTTCAATTAAAATATCCACGTTTAGTATGATTTTTAAGACCTGTACGTAAAGCGAAATAGTTTGATTTGTAGCTTTTTAATTTGTTACCAGGTTTTATGCATTTCTTTTAAGCATTGGGCTAGCTTGTTAAAAAGGTTCACTGAAGTGATGTCAAATTTTTTTTCTGCCTTTATGAAGATTACAATACATTTAAGTGCTGTGTTTTCTCCACTTGATCAGCTGCCATTAATTATAAATTACTTTTTTTATGCTCAGCTTGTAATAGTTCTGGTGTATTTGTAAGAGAGTTAATTGTTTGGGCGAAATACAAAGTACGTAAAATGAGTAATTTCGTGTAAATACAAAATTAGTCAGTGCTTTTTCATTGAAGGTGATAGTTAAAATATGATTATTTACAATGTAGATTTAATTTATTAATATTGCTCATATTTACAAATTATTTCTATTTCATATTTGTTTTAGCAACTTTTTAACCTGACCTTGTCACTTTGATGGTACCAGTGCCTCTGGTCTTGTTTAGTTACAACAGGCGTCTGCAACCTATGGCTCTCGAGCCAGATGTGGATCTTTTGATGGCTACACCTAGCTCTTTGACTGTTACAAGCGGTACTCATATGCAAGCACCACTCATTACATTCCGCCGGCTAATGGCCGGCAAACGCTGTAGAGACAAAGCTCTCTCAGTGCTTCTGGGTTGCTAGCCAATCCGGGCTCCATATTCAAAAGGCTGAGCAGAGCTGCACTATATGGCATTCTCAGCCAAAAAGGTTGCTTACCCCGTAGTGACAGTATAGGTCCAAACTGACAAGTTAATAGATTTAGCTGGATTTCTTACTTTTGAGTATATATTTTGTTACCAGGCACTCCACTATATGGTCCAAAAACTTTCTGCACACAGGATCTTATCTCTGTGCTGTTTTCATATTTTTTTACCATTCGTAGTACCTGGGCATCTCATTCTTTTGAGTGTATGCTGCGCTACTAATGTCCAAGTTAGGACAGAAAGGTTGTGTTAATCGACAGATGCAAAAAAAAAAAAAAGTATTGCAATACTTGGTGATACCTTTTTTATTGAACTAACAGTCAGTTTAGATAGACAAGCTTTTGAGAGGTTTGTCCTTCCTATATCACATCTTCAAGCGATACCTTCCAAGATATATAGAATTGTTAAAATACTAATATTTTCAATTTGTCAGCGACTGTCATTACTGTACTGGAAACATTAACAAACTGTGTCATTTCTTTCAGGTCTAGAACTTCTTAGCAGTGATTTCCCATCTCTATCACATAATATTGAAGCTTCCCAAGTGCCACGACTCCCACAAACTGACAACTCTGAGACCTCTGAGATCAGCATGGAGTCTAATAACTTGAATGAGATTTTTACTGATGAGGATAGACTATTCAGCCACAAAACCATATCCCCAAAAGTTGAAAATATAGTTAAAGACCATACATCTCCAACCCTGATTTTTATTGAGTCATGGGTAACTCCATATGGTCACACTAATTCTGGTGTATTTTTAGAAGCAACTAAGTCCAGTGCTCATGCTGGTAAGTACAAATAAAACTTGGATATTTTTGTTCAAGTGCTGTATTCATACATAAATGTACCTTTCCATAACACAAACAAGCCATAGTGAACCTACATTTGGTTGGACTTGGACCTGCTACATAAATCGGACCAGAATCTAGCTCCCCTACTGCACAACTTTGCATTTACAAAAGGAAGTAAGCACTTTCCAAAACACCTCCACCTCGCCTGTTAACCACAGCTTTCATTCCATAAAAAACTGTTTCTCTCTGTCAACTTCTCAACTTTCACAACTTTGTAAACCAGTGTCAGACTGGCCCACCAGGACACAGGGAAAACTATCAGTGGACCCAGACCTCAGTGGGACCTCCAGGAGTTTCAAACTGCAATTAGCAGATTCTTGTAGGTGGCTTAAAGAAGGTAGGGGGGTTGGAGACAAAAAAGAGGTAAGATACAATTAAATAATAGGAAATGAAGAGATAAAAAAAAAACTTGTAATTATTGTCCTCCTGGTCTCTTGCTTCCTGATGGGCCCCAGCACTGCAGTCTAATACCGTTTTGAACTGTCATTCAACATCATTGTGAAGCACATTCAATTTCATATATGCTTAATTGTTGCCATATGGATCATTGTTTCAAAAATTCTCTGTATATGTATAGCAGATATATCAGCCAAGGGTCCCAAAATGTTGCATAACATTATTTCATAAATATCGGTATGTATTTTTTAAATACCATAGAAAACAATGGTTCAGACATGGGGTTTGTCTACTTACGAATTAAAAGACAGCTATTACCAGAAAAGAAAAACAAACAAAAGATAATAAAAATAAAAATTTTAACTTTAAAAGTACCATTTTTTTACAGTAGTTTACCCCATATGTGTTTATTTAAATGAGAACAAAGTAAGTAGTAGATCAATAATAATAAAAGTATCAGGCAGTCAACTAGAACATTATCATTGCTGATTTAGGGGGTTATTCATTAAGGTGCGAGTTCGACTGTCGAATTTGCAAACAGCGGATTCCCATAACAAATCTGCTACAATTTCCCCATTGTAAAGTCACAACAATTTTCCCATAATAAAGTTGTGACTGCGACAATATTCTCATTATAAAGAACGACTGTGACAGTAGCAGCCTATTGCGACTGTCTTTATCTGGCGAATTTGCACCTACTGTATATGCAACAATTTGGACTTTAGTGAATAACCCCCTTTAGAGTAATATTTATGAATGGTTTAGTTTAGATTTGACAATTACAATTACTAGGATTTTCCAGAGTTGCTGCAAAATAGAAAGAAATCAGACTAAGAGGAGACTGCATTTTCATTTTAAAGTTGTGAAGAACAGAACACATTGAGCCCTAAGGTCAGAACAACTGAATAAAAAAACAAGAAAAGACATATGACAAGTGGCTGGTACATATTCTAATGTCTGGGGCGTGCTGTGTATAATTTCATGGCACATTAGCTTCTGTAACAC
>WMED01029319.1:248-10288 GCA_019650415.1 Pipa parva
CAGAGGCACAGACACACACACACAGAGGCACAGACACACACACAGACAGACACAGACACAAACACATAGACACACACAGACAGACACACACACAGACACACACACACCCCTCTCTCTACCTACCTTAGCGACCAGCACAGCACATGGGATCACTTCCTGCTTTGGGATGCTGCTGCTGCCGTTTTTTTCTTCCCTTTCGAACAAAACTTTATTGATTTTATTACACTGCCAGTCCAGCCCTGTCTAAAAATTTAGTGAGTGACGGCCGAAAAATGTGAGCGACGTCTCGAAAATTAGTGAGCGATCGCTCATTCGCTCAGCTTAGAGGGAACATTGGTGTCAGGGTATATTAACCTTAGAGTTTACAACACCTAGTGCAGTGGCACTGAACCTTTTCAATACCATATAAATGCAGGCGTTGATGAGGGACGTCATCATGCCTGCATTGGAGAAGAACTCTGCTATGGCTATCTGCTAGTGAGCTCTCCTTCAGTGTAGGCTATGGATGCAACCTGACAGTTTTCAGATTGGGTCCGTGGCCTACACCAAAGGAGCACTTGCTTGCTCGGGGGCTAGAAGATAGCAGCGATGGCGCACGTGCCCAAAGAGAGCTCTGGGTAACCTCTCTGGCACTCATGCTATAGGTTCACCACCACTGACCTAGTGAGAGTCTCAAACTACCAGGTGCCCATTTGTTAGTGGTGAATCTTTCTCCTCTCTCTAGCCCATATAAAATCTATATAACCTCTAGATCTCTCCTTCCTATATAAGCTACAGTAGGTCATTTGACCCAATGACTTCTAAAACCAAAAGTTCTCTGAAAATTTCTAAACCCTGTGGGAAATCTGTGTTTTTGAAAAGAAAAAAAATTCTAAAAATACATTGCAGAAGTTTGCAAATAAATATTGATTGTTTCTGCATTGTACATATTTATATAAGCCATAAAAGTCAACAATGTATTCTAGTAGCAGATGTACTTGTTCTCTAATCTTATTACATGTGATGTTCTCTCTATTTATCAAGATGCATGCAAAGACAGCTCTATAAATACCATAAATTGATGTGCCTTGGAGAGATTAGTCTATCTCTTCTGCACAAAGTGAGAGCATTTTACCTGAATTCCTTGTATTTAGCTTTCATGATTTTGTGGCAGAGGAGAGATAAAAAAATAATTGCCTGGAGACTTATAAAAGCCTAGTGACCTGGAATTTATATTTGCCGGATGATTTACTGCACACAGCAAACATATTAAAGGTCCTGCAATAGTAATGTTCAACTTAGTGCCATGTAATAGATTATTTCATAGAGTTTTCTCAGACCAAACATGGAAGTTGTATTCATACAAGTTACATTTAAATTATTAACAAGTAACACAAACATATAAGAAATCCTATTTTGCTTGAATGACCTTTGGCTCCTAGTCTGGAAGCCAATTCTATGCTAAAGTAGGGTAAGTTTGAACAAAGGAAACTCTGGTATTAAGTGCACCAATCACCCCTTTAATCACCTCATCCCTCCCTGTTGAAGCAATGCAGAATGTAGGCTGATCACCCACCTTCAATGATAAATATCTGGTCCTTTCAGTTGAGATTTTTTTGACCAAGATGGTAGACATGGGTGTCCAGAGGAGGAAAGTTTCCCCCAAGAAAGATTGCCAGGGTTCATGGTCTCCTCACCTTAGAGGGGCACATTGAGAGTAGTCCTAGTCTTCTGATGTGTCCCTCTGTCTTGTTCTAACTTTCTAATTGATGGCCACCACCGCTATCCCCAATATGGCTGTTCCCACCATCCTGCCACATCGTCATGTGATGTGGCAATGACATCACAATGCCACCCCTCTTTTTCTGCAGATGCCTATGATGGTAGACCCAGTCTATCATTGTCCAAGATTGGAGCATGCATGTGGCCAGTAGCAGGTTGAAACCGCTATCCGTATTGTCAAATCTGTAAACACATGCCAGAAAAGCTTTAATATTCTAAAAAAAAGTGCAAAAAAAAAAAAAAGTGCAACTTGCAAATGTATTTAGAAAACACAACATATTAAAATTACCATTCAAGCTAACAATCCTTTTTAAGCTATCTACGTTTTCTTTAGAAAAGTTGTACTTTTAACTTTTTGTGTGAGCTTTTAGCATATAATTCAACCTGGAAAAAAAAATCGGTCATGCCCAGTGCAAAAAGATAATTGCTAAAAAGAAAACTGCCCAATGATATCTATGAGCGTGTGCCTGTGTGTAAAGCTTCCTAAGGTGTGGTAAAGGAAGGTCTCTCTCAATAGTCATGGGAGGCCTGTAGTATTAATGTTCTTCCTCTGCATTGTCACCATTTACTTTGCAGTTTAACCAATGATTATCTCAGAGCTATTTTTGCTCTCGTTTGCCCTAAGGAGTATGGAGGGGGTTATTCACTAAAGTTCAAATTCTTGCGAATAGGTGTGAATTCGCCAGCTAAAGACAGTCGTAATAGACTGCTACTGTCACAGTTTTATAATGAGAATATTGTAACAGTCATATCTTTACTATGGAAAATTGTAACAGTCGCAACTTTAAAAATTGTTGCGGTCTCAACTTTACAGTAGGAAAATTGTCGCAGTCGCGTATTTGCTATGTGAATCCGCTGTTTGAGAATTCGACAGTCGAATTCACACCTTAGTGAACAACCCCCCGGAGAGTCTAGTAAAGTTGTCAGGCAGCTCAACATGGGTTGTAAAAGTTTCTCTTTTCTGTTGGAAATCAGATAATGACATTGTTTTTAAACATAAGCAGATCTGCTCCTGTCCTCATCTGCAGTCCTAAAGCTCTTAACAGAACTCTAAACTATTGACAGCATGCTACGAACACTGCAATGTGCACTCTGGGGCTCATTTATCAATGTCTGAATTCAACCGTCAAGGTGAATTTATGTAACTATGGGACACTACACTCCTTATGTCTACTCCTTACTCTTTATTCACTAAGCAACTGATTCCCTTGCCTAAAAAGACGTGGGTGGCTATTTATCCAATTCCAGATTATTGTGTAAAGTTGTGAATTCATCAGTTTCCCATATTTGACTATTTAGCAAACTCTGCAATGTGGCAAATTCACCAGCTAATGACGGTCGCACACTATATAAACGGCTACAGGTGCAGTTGCAACACTTCACCACGGTAATACTGATGCAATTGTGAATTTGCTATTGGAATCATCTGTTTAGTCAATAAGGAGTAGAGAATCAGAGCGTAGCCACCTGAAGTGATGAGAATTCACTTTGGCTGTCGAATTCTCACTTTAGTCAATAATTCCCTGTGGTTTCTTGTGTAGTGTAGAATAGTCAGTTTAGTTATTTATTGACTGATTCAGAAAACCCTTTCCAAGCTGTTAGGTTCCAGGAAGAATTGTAAAACCCATTTTTGTAAATTCATCAGCATAATCAACTACAGATACAGAATGCTGACTGAGGTGGGTCAGAGCTGCTGTGATGGCCCTGGTGGGGTTGAAGTTCATTGCCACAAATCAAAGAAAGCGGCATATTCTTGAATTCGAACAAAGGCAAAGCCCAGGAGATGTTCCTGTAGTTGACAGAATAGAATTGCACTGGCTCAGGAACTTGCAGATTTTGTACTATGTCCAGAATATTTGGATCCTGATTAAGGTGGGCACTTGCATTTGGTGGAGGTGGAAACCTGGACTGGCCCATGTTTACTGATGCCCTTTTGGGTCCATTGAGATTCTGCCGAATAAAGCATGGGCACCGTGACTAACCACATGCAAGAACAGCAGTACAAGGACAATCAGGATGCGGCCAATTTGGTAATGAGGTCAGGATCCTGGGGACCAACAAGAGTAAACAAATAAAGCCAAGGTCAGGGAATCCAGTAAAGTTGTACAATCCAATAGATACAGAGGTAAAGGCAGGCAGCACAAATCAGAGTTAAGGACAAAGCAGAAGTGAGAACCAAGCAGGACAGATAATGATGAGGCTTAGGCAAAGCCCAGATTGGGAAAAGGTAACAGAGATGTCACTTCTAAGCATTCTCTACCTTAAACATCAGTTGCGTTGTTCTTAAATACTGATTTTTACATAAAATGTAAAAACACACAACTGAGACAAAAATTGAATAATACAATGGTATAAATGTGTGAGGAATCGCACTTACCTGCGTCGGTCTTCTTGTGAAGGCATGCGGCTGCTGCATTCGCGTGCCGCTTATGTTAATTCGCTGCGGTCACTTGTGCCGGACATTGCTACGTCACACGCATGCACTCCTGTCAGGGGGGCGTGCTTCTGACGTGGTTAGACGCAGGAGCATGCCTGTCACTCAGCCTATATAAAGCTCACACTCACTGGTTCCTGCACCCAATTATAAGTTACAACCTGCTTGTAACTTGGGCTCTGTTATATGTTTAAGTTCCTGATTCAGTTATCTGTTCCCTGCTTGATCCTGATATTTCTAATAAATGTTCCTGCCTGCTCCTGAAGCAAGTTATCCCTCCTGCCTGCTCCTGAAGCAAGTTATCCCTCCTGCCTGCTCCTGAAGCAAGTTATCCCTCATGCCTGCTCCTGAAGAAAGTTATCCCTCCTGCCTGCTCCTGAAGCAAGTTATCCCTCCTGCCTGCTTCTGAAGCTAGTTATCCCTCCTGCCTGCTCCTGAAGCAAGTTATCCCTCCTGCCTGCTCCTGAAGCAAGTTATCCCTCCTGCCTGCTCCTGAAGCAAGTTATCCCTCCTGCCTGCTCCTGAAGCTACTGTTCTCTCTGCTAGCCTACATACCTGCTACCCTGCTCAGTACTGGCTTGCTGTACTCCCTGCATGATCCATCAGTGGACAGCTACCCTACGTGCTGCGACCTGGGAATTCTCTGCAGCAAAGCACATATCCCCATGTGGGGGTCAAAGGTGAAAACCGGGCAGTTCCTTAGACTCCGCGCCCTAGGGATAGTAAGCGCCAAGTCCCTTTGGTTCTACACTGCTACTACTCCTACTCAGCCAAATCCTTTCTGCTGAATCCTAACAAAATGACAAATAGTCCTGCTTTGTTTTTATGGCATTTTGACACTGCCACCACCACTATAAGTATGCCTTGTGTACTATTGCCCTAAGGGGTGATTTGTCTGTTTCTTCATATCACTTTATGACTATTATACAGTACATAATATCTTCAGAACTAAAATACATATTCCTGTCTTTGGTCTTTTTGAATTTATTCCCTGAACATCTCCTCTGTTGGACCAGTAAAAATCGATCGATATTTTTCGACTAATTTCTACTGATTGATACTTTTCAATCGAGTTTTTCTATCGAATTTTTTTGATGGAAAGGTTGCCATACTACTAATGTAAAGTATGGCTACCTTTCCATTGAGAAGTCCGATAGAAAAACTCAAAAAGGCCGATTATTAAATTTCGCTCTAAGAGTGGGGTTGAGACAAAGAGGAAGCATTCGAGTGAAGGAGGACACTGTTGAGTATTCCCCCTCCTTTAGAATCATCCATAATAAAACAAGCTTGGAGTTCTCCTTTAAATGATATGAAAACTGCATATCCTTGACCACAAAAAAACAATACAATGATAAATGTGCCAAAACCAAAATAGGATATAAATTATGGGACAATAACATCCCTTTATTGCCTTAAACAAACAAATTCCTGAAAACACCGTTTAGGTCACATTCCGTGTTTATTTATAACTAAGTTTACCTTGCACAGGCAAAAGCTGTGATCATCCTCATCTGTAGGTCAGTGGACCATGGACCATAACAGCTGTACAAGGTAACCATTTCCCTCTGCGATGTTTGTTTTATGTTTGTACGCTTGTGTACACTTAACAAAACAACTGCACGTTGGCTTTTCTTGTAAAATGACACTCCCAGGTCTCACAGAGGTTCAGAGTTATTGAAGTATTCTACTCATTTTAATGATAATATGGCTTTTTAGGGCACTTTTTCATTGCGGTCTATAAATGGTACTTCATATTTTTATCTATCTATCTATCTATCTATCTATCTATCTATCTATCTATCTATCTATCGATCATAATTATGATTAAGGATGGGGTCACACTAGCTGTTTTTCAGATAAACTGGAAAATTAGGCTCCATTTTTTCCTGTTGGGATAATCCACACAAGCTATTGTATTTTGCTCCATAGACAATAATGAAATACCACAGAAGCCATCAGTAACTGGCTGGGATGGGTCAAACATTTCAGTTTAATGATTTGCATAAGATAAACCATCCCCTTTGATAAACACAAAGGTTATTTGGAAGTGCTTATATATAGCATGTTTGATAAAGCTCACTAGCTGGTTTCAGTACAACCCAGCAGAAATTATTTATTATTGGTGTCCTGTAATATAAGGTTGTGTAGGGCCACCCTAATTCCCTCCTGAGATGGATGCAGATCATACATAAGAGATGGCTACAGATTCAACACTAGTTAGGGCCAGCTTCTACTCTACAACACTGCCCATTGCCCAGATAAGCAATCCCTTGACCCCATTTCCTATTGACCTGCTCGGTAATGGCTTTCCTTCTTCTTATCCTCTGCTTAGAACAGGGATAGGATACCCGTGGCTCTTCAGCCTACTTGTTGTGGCTCCCTTTGACCTTGATTAACAAAAAAAAGATAGAATAATGGTTATTTATTTATTTAATTTGTGTATCTATATTATTTTATTTTTGTTTAGTTCTTTTCTTCTGTTTGTTGAAGCTTGTTGTTGTTGTAAGAGTTAGAATTTTTAAAAAATTAGAAATTTTTAAAAGTTTATAAGCTGCTTTATGATTTGCCACTCCACACTATTTTTCTTTAGTGGAAGAGGGGGCAAAATGACTTTTTTGATAGTAAAGGTTGTCTACCCCTGGCGTAGAAGGAGAGACATGGAGTAGGATTAACACCATGGGGAGAAGATAAGAGAACATCAAAGGAATGATATGGTCTATGTTATTTCAATTTACTTGTTTGAGCTTTAAACCATACATACTATAGATTGCATTTGTCCTACCTTGCGCTAATCACTATCTACTATATTGCTTAGAGAACTTTCATTGTCCTTTTACTTACCTCTTCTACCTATTCGCCTACCCCACATTTTTTCTAACCCTACATCTGCTTTACAATTCCCCTCAGAAATAAGACTTGCTGGTCCTTAATTTTTAACTCTAGCAGAATCTGTGAGACATCAGCCCAACATGAGGTCTCTAGAATTCTAAAGGGTCGGTCCAGAGTCATGAGTTTCTACCACTTCATTGTTGAATGAACAACAAAAATGTAGAACTTTTAAAACTATATTTTATGGTTGTTCTGAATGCTTGAGAAAGTTTCAAAATAGTGCCCTGCACTGCCAGGACTTCTCTCCAGGAAAGAACTGCTTCCTAACAAGGGATCCTTTGTTTCATTTAACGCCATTGTAGCTTATTTAACAGACAGTGGCCTTGTTGTATTTTCAGCAAACAATGGAGATAGCTTTATTCTTGTGGATGGAGTGGGAAAAGAAAACTTCCCTGTCCATCAGATTTATTTCACAAACTCTTTAAAGGGAAAATATTCTATGCACTGTGACATTTGATTGTTTTTCCCTCAATGCATTTGGAAATGTTTTGTAAATTTTAAGTTTGCATAGGCACACCATGGAATCCGTAGAAACAGGAAAATATGGCAGACTTCTTCACTCAACTACATGTATGTCCTTCAGTCTGTCTTTGTACAAAGTAATATGAGACATTGTACAATAAATAGCATTCAAATATAAGTTACCTGGAGGTAGGGGGACTATTGCTTGTAGATATCCGCTGCTCTTTTTGTACCACCGTCAGGTATCAATACTTAGAACAAAATGAATGTGAAGTAAGCAATACAGAAACATAGGTAGTGTAACCACCTAAGTTTGTTGTGTCATTCAATGTGTGTCATTCTTCACATTCATTTATTGTAATATGAGATGTTATTATACTATAAGCCCAGGGCTTATGGTGACCACCATGGGCCTTGGAGCAAAAGTTGCACCAGGATGCTCCTTGTTTACGCATACATACTGGTAAGGGTGCCCACTAAAGTTGGAGAGACATTCTGGAGTGTGCATGGGTTGTTTGCATACAACTGATGACAGGGCTGTGAGAGAAAAGGAGTTGGTGGCAAACATCTGGTGGCTTGTTGAGAGTGGAAATCCACTTAGATTGTAAGCTTTACGGGGCAGGGACCTCCAACCTCCTGCGTCAACTGCAACCTATCACTTAAAGTGAAGTATCCTTGTGATATTTTACTTCTATTGTTTAATGCACTTTTCCCATGTCTCTATTGTACTTGTATTGCTGAATTATACAGCACTGCTTAAATTTGTGGCACTTTATAAATAAAATTATACATACATACAAATGCATGGTATCTAGTGACACAACTCTGGAAGGGCCCTACATAGCATCTAGGCATATCTGACAAACTGTATTATTCTTTGCTAGGGAAACTGCGGAATGGCCGTGTTTGTCTGTCTGGAAAACTGTATACAATCTGCAAGTCTAATGGGCATTCATAGCAGTTCTCAGCAAAGGATGCTTCACCTAATGCCCTCTTCCTACTAATCAAAGACTCCACTGCTGTAGGATGGATGGCAGTAGGAAGTGGACACTGTATCCCATCTACTCACTGTTAAGTAATTTACCTATACACTGAGTAAAAATTAACCTATAGCTGGTGGTCAATTTGACACTGAGCTAGTGACCAATGTAACTGGTGGACTAGCTTGGTGGTGACCATGAAATAAGTAAGGCAGTTGAACCGTCTATTTCCTATTTAGACCAAGCTTTTCTACCATTAGTTTTCCACTTAATGAGGTTACCTTAATTATTACTTGTTCATATCATTAGCATTTGGTGTTATAGCTCTAGTATGAGTGATAAAAATTAAAAGGCAGTGGGCCCCTGCATTCTTTTCTGGTGGGTCCAATATTCCTCAGGCCAACACTGCTCTTGGCTTCTCTGGATCTTGCAAAGCTTGTCAGTATGTTAACTGCAGTAGCCGGAAAATGCTCCCTTCCACTGCAGAAAGCCTGGGACCCTTAAAAAGCTTTGGCGGATGCTAAAATTGGATTGATCTCTGGCTACACCTCCTTTATTGATGTAGCCCCGTTTCCACAACTTTGGCATCATACACCAGTGTTATAGTTGCTGCTGGGCATTGGGAGATATTATATGTAAACAGGATCTAGGGCTTCTGAATTAAAAAAATATCTTAAGCTGCATTAGTGATGGTCCCTCATGTTTGACTCATTTTAGTTAGTCGTTATGTATATGCTGGCTCTTGCTGCTTCCCAGGCAGCTCTGCAAAAGCTGGATCAATAACAGCTGTGCCAGTCTGTCACCAGGTGTCTGAGGGCGAAGGTAACAAATACCCATACTGCATTTCTCATATGACAGCTGTTTTATTTCCTTCATTACTGCTACTCATGTACCCTCAGCTGTTTCTAGCGAGATCCTGGATACCACGTCAGAGGTCAGTTAAAAATAGACTTCTGCAATAGTGCACTTTACCAGTGTGCATGGAAACTGTCAAACAATTGACAATGATTTAACCTCTTTTTTTTAATCTCTATCCCTTTTGTAAAACTATTGTAATGCCAGCTTCTTTTCCTCTTTATTGTAGTGCCAGCTTATTGTCCTCTGTTTTACTTCACTATAGACCAAGACTCCAAGTTTGTGCAAAGGGAGAAGAATCCCAGAACAAAACCATTCTTACTTCATTACACGCCACTTTGAATATTCTTAGGACCCTGGATTTAAAAACAACATTTTATTATTTGGTAAAGCGAACATCCACAACTTAAGGAACATTTGATGTGAACTATCCAGGCAGGCCATTTCATACTCCTTGCATCTTCTAGTAATATGTCTCTGGTGGACCCTGCTGTGTACAATTAGTAGCCTTGCCAGGCACGATTCACAGTCATCACTATCTACACTTTGACTAATACCCTAGTGTGGGACATCCAAGCCTGAGCACTCTTTGCCATTGACTTACTGTAACGGTACTTACCTCGGTCCCGGGCCTTCCTGGCGTTCCAGCACTGGCAATG
>WMED01029320.1:235-10287 GCA_019650415.1 Pipa parva
CATTATAATCAGGCCATGGAGCGCAATGAGGCAGCTGTTAAAGCTATTCCTGAAGAGATGTTACTCAGTCTCGTTTCACGTATGGAGGCTTACGAGCGTCAACTAGGCCATACGGCCTTGATGATTGAGTTCTTCAAGAAACAACAGAGTCGCATGACGCAATTGCTGGACGCCATTTCCATCCATCTACAGACTTCACGTGTATCCACCCCTGATCCTGTTGCCGCTACAGTTCCTCTGGAACAAGCTTGCAAGGACCTTTGGCTTGCTTCGCCTCCCAGATTTTCCGGTAACCCAGAAGTTTGTCGTGGCTTTATTAACCACTGTCGGGTACATTTTGAGCTCGTCCCCCATTGATTTCCTACAGAAAGAGCAAAAGTGGGATTAATCTTTTCTCTGTTAGATGGTGCTGCTCTAAATTGATCCTGTTACTTCCAATGCTACCGCATTCCTAGAAGCTTTTCGTCTAGTGTTTGACGTCTCTGGGCGGATTTCTGCTGCTTCTTCACGTCTACTGCAAATTCAACAGGGCCATCATTCTGCAGCTCATTATGCAATTGAGTTTCGTATTCTAGCCACAGAAGCAGGATGGGATAACAAGGCAAAGGTGTCTGTATACTGGCAGGGTCTTTCAGAGAGGTTAAAAGATGATCTGGCTTCCCGAGATCTCCACACACAGTTGGAAGAGTTGACTGCTTTAAGTATTCATGTGGATAACAGGTTGCGTGAGCACCAGCGTGAGAGAAGGAAGTACCCCCAGGAGCATTCTCTGTCTAGTCTTTCACCAAAAATCCCTCTGGCTCCCATTAGTTCTGAAGAACCCATGCAAATTGGAGCTACATGTTTATTTGCAAAAGAATGTTTACATTGCAGAACTTCTAGGTTATGTTTATATTGTGGAAAAGAGGGCCATCTGATGAGAAACTGTCCTTCCAAGCTGGGAAAACTCCAAAACCTAGGTCCGGACCAGACTATTCTCTTGTATAATTCCCATCATTGTATGCTTCCTGTAACTCTTTTGCCTTCCATCTCACCCATCCAGACCTGGGCCTTTTTGGACTCCAGTGCTACGGGAAATTTCATGGATGTGTCCTTTGCTAAGAAACATCATATACCCACGTTCCAACTATCTCCTCCCTTTCGTGCCTTTGCAGTAGACGACAGACCTCTCTCAGAAGATTTGATTTCTATTTCCACACTGTTAATAATATTTTCTGTTAAGAATGAGCATACAGAACAAATTTCTTTTCTGCTAATAAATGCTCCTTCAACACCAGTAATTTTGGGACTTCCCTGGTTAAGACTTCATAACCCCTTTGTAGATTGGTCTGTTAAGGTAGAAATGGGTTTCTATTATGTAGTTGGATGTGAAACATAAGTTCAGCCATATTTTTATACGAAGGTTACTAAGAGGTTAACAAAGTTAATAGTATATGAACATTGAGTATTAAGGACTGTATTCCTGTTATACCAGTTGATCAACAGCTGTGCCCACTTCCTTTGTTGGTTCCCATTGATTGTTAAAGACTGCAATAAACCAAGTGTCGTATCTGGTGCCTTAACATCTACATTCCTGTTATACCAGTTGACCAACAGCTGTGTCCACTTCCTTTGATCTATGTCTGAAGAAAAGGTTATAAATTAACCTTTAGTATTGATGTGTTAAACTTAGGTACTGATCTTAAGATGTATCTTCTGACCATGAATTGTAATAATGCAAGAACTGACCAACCCATGAATGAATGTAACCAATCCCTTTACTGTATTCTAAACTATTATAATGAAACAAGTTTGCTTCTCTGTGTTCCTATAAATGAAAAAGGACTTCCTCAATGAGGGAGAGAGCACTATTCTGGAGGAGTCTCTATACTGAGCTTGGTGTCAGTGTGAGTTTCTTGTATCCTGCTGCAGAGGTTATTGATCCAGAGGTATTATGCAAATAAGGCTACCATTACCTATAGCATACAGGAGATTTATCCTGATTTAAATTTCCTTAACAGATCTAACAATCAGATTGTTTCTTGGTCTCCCAGATGTATGTCGTCATGTTGTTCTTCTCCTTCCACTGTCTCCATTGGTACCACCACTCTCTCACTCTCTCCCGAAAATCTCAAACTCTTACCTCATGAGTACTCCTCCTTCCAAGATGTCTTTTGTAAAAAGGCTGCCAATAAGTTACCTCCCCATCGTTCCTATGATTGCCCCATCAAGCTTCTTCCAGGAACCTTTCCTCCCAGGGGCAGAGCATACCCTTTGTCTATTCCGGAAACTGACGCCATGAGAAGTTACATCCAGGAGAATCTCGATAAGGGTTTTATTCATCCATCTACATCTCCAGCAGGAGCAGGATTCTTTTTTGTAGAAAAGAAGGATTGTTCTCTTCGTCCCTGTATCGATTTTCGGGCGTTAAACAAAATTACGGTAAAGAACACCTACCCTATTCCGTTAATTTCTGAGCTCTTTAATTTCCTAAGAAAAGCTACCATCTTTACCAAATTGGATCTTCGGGGAGCTTACAACCTCATTTGAATCAGACAAGGGGACGAGTGGAAAACAGCCTTTAACACTCACGAAGGCCATTATGAATACCTTGTAATGCCATTCGGTCTTTGTAACGCCCCTGCGGTTTTTCAGGAGTTAATGAATGATATTTTCCGTGATTTACTTGGTCTAAGTGTGGTGGTCTATTTAGATGACATTTTGATTTTCTCCCATAATGTCTCAGAACATGTTGGTCATGTCATGGAAGTACTTCATGCCTTCGTTCCCACTCCCTTTATGCAAATATTGAGAAATGTCAATTCCATGTTCCTAAAATAACTTTCCTAGGTTATGTTATCTCTGATTCTGGTTTGGAGATGGATCCTTCAAAAGTCGCTGCAATAAAGGAATGGCCTCAACTTAATACCCTTAAAGGTATCCAATGCTTTATAGGGGTTTCCAATTATTATCGCCAATTCATCTGTGGATTCTCTTCTGTCATCTCTCCCATCGTGACTCTCACCAAGAAGGAAGCTAACCCTAGTATTTGGTCTTCTGAAGCTGAAAGATTTTTTTCTCTTCTTAACGAAGCGTTCATGTCCACAACCATTCCTCGCCACCCTGACCCTACTCGGCCATTTCGTGTGGAAGTAGATGCCTCCGATTATGGTGCAGGTGCAGTATTGTTCCAAGAAGATACCCTTACTAAGAAGATCCACCCCTGTGCCTTTTTCTCTTATCGGCTATCTTCTGCTGAACGAAATTACGACATAGGTAATTGGGAACTACTGGCCATCAAACTTGCCCTTACTGAATGAAGACACTGGTTAGAAGGTGCTATACATCCTTTTATTATTAAACAGATCACAAGAATTTGGAATATCTGAGAGCAGCTCATCGTTTGAATCATCGACAAGCTAGATGGGCACTATTCTTTTCCCGATTCAATTTCCCAATTTCCTACATCCCTGGGCATAGAAATGGTAAAGTTGATGCTCTTTCTCGCTGTTTCTGTCCTGAAGATATTCCTACTGTACCTGAACCTATTATTCCTAAATCCAAGTTTATTTCCAGTCTAGGGGGGGAATTCACCAAGCTCCGAAGTGAGGCGCGTAGTGTTCGCCTCACTTCGGAAAAACTGAAATGCTCAAGTGCTCTCACCGGGAGGGGAATCCCTTTAATGCGCATGGTGATGTCTGCGTGCAGGGCATCAGCATGCGCATTTCAGTTTTTCCAAAGTGAAGCGAACACTACGCACCTCACTTTGGAGCTTGGTGAATTCCCCCCTAAGTCTTTCTCTATGCAAAGAGATCATAGATGCTCAACCCCTCGCTCCAGAAGCATGTCCCCCTGAACATCTGTTTGTTCCTGAAAATCTACGTGGTAATCTTATTAAATCCATTCACGAAGCCCTACAGTCTGGTCATCCTGGGATTTCCAAGACCCAAGAACTTATCTCTAGGGAGTATCGGTGGCCTACTTTGAAAGATGACATTAAAGAGTTTGTGTCCTCTTGTTCCATTTGTGCCAAATCTAAACCCTCTCGATCTTCCCCATTTGGTCTCCTGGTACCCTTGTCCGTCCCTCAACAACCTTGGACACACCTGGCAATGGATTTTATTGTGGATCTTCCGTCATCTCAGGGAAACACTTGTATTTGGGTAGTCACTGATCGATTCAGTAAGATGGCCCATTTCATTCCTTTGAATAAACTACCTTCTGCTCAAGAACTTTCCCTTCTCTTCATTTCTAACATCTTCAGACTCCATGGCATTCCTACTGAAATAGTATCTGATTGCGGATCCCAATTTGTTTCTCGGTTTTGGAAAGCGTTCCATAAAGCTCTTGGAGTAGATCTACTTTTCTCGTCCGCTTATCATCCACAGACCAATGGAAGTACTGAAATAACCAATCAATTACTCGAGCAGTTTTTACGCTGTTTCATTTCCGAATGTCAAGACAACTGGTCTATGTTACTTCAGTGGGCTGAATTTGCTCACAACAATATCAGTCACTCTTCCTCTCAGATGTCCCCATTTAAATGTGTCTATGGTCATGATTTGAGAGCTTTCCCCTCCCACCGCCCCTTCCAAAGTACCTGCTGTAGATTTTCAGATGTCTTCCTTCCTCTATACCTGGCAAAAAGTTAAGCAAAGTCTTCTGAAGGCAGTGGTCTCCCAAAAGAAGTTTGCCGATCGTAGACGACATAAGGCTCCGAACCTTTGTGTGGGGGATTGCGTGTGGCTCTCCACAAAGAATATTCACCTAAAGACTCCGTTGGGTAAGTTAGGGCCTAAATTCATTGGTCCCTACACAATATCTCAAGTCTTAAATCCGGTGGTGGTAAAATTATCTTTACCGAAGACTCTTCGAATCCCCAATGCCTTCCATGTATCCCTACTCAAACCTGTGGTTTCTAATCGCTTTTCCTACATCAGTCCCTCTCCTGATCTCATGGTTATTGATGGTCAAGAAGAATTTGAGGTACAAAAGATTGTGGATTCTCGCCTCTCTCGAGGAAAGCTTCAGTACCTTATCCATTGGAAAGGGTATGGTCCAGAGGAGTGATCCTGGGTGTTGTCTTCTGAAGTTCATGCACCTCGTTGGTCCGATTGTTCCACAGGCGATTTCCTGAAAAACCAAAAGGGCCCCCAGTGGTCGCCCGTGAGAGGGGGGTACTGTAAGGTATGGGTACTTACCAAGGCATTCCATTCCAGCGCCGGGTCCATCGCGGCTTCAGGAGCGCCGTGTCTCTTCCTCCATGTGGCCGTCGGGCATGCACACTGATGTCATAGTGCGCATGTCACGGCGGTGCGCTTTTTGAAATCACAGGCGCGATCATCTGACAGGCTCCCTGGCTATATAAAGGAGCCTGTTTGATGGTTCGGCCCCTGATTATAGGTTCTCCCTGCGAATCAAGCCTAGACCCTGTTCCAAGTTGTTACCCTTGCCACATGTTACCCTTGCCCCAGTTACCTTGTCACAGTTACCCTGCTACAGTTAACCTGCCACTGTTATCCTGCCATCGTCCCTGCTTTGTATCAGCCATTGTTCCTGCCTTGCTTACTTGGTCTCCCTGCCTGTTTGGTCCATCTTAGGAAGTGTATCATATTTCTGTTCTGGTAACTCAGTCCTATGGGCCGCAACCTGGGTTCCCTCCACAGTGAAATCCCAACCTCCTTGCGGGGGCTCTAAGCGAAAACCGGGGGTTCCTTAGACTCTGCGCCCTAGCATCTGTTTGCCTTTATGGGATTTACGGCTGCTACCTGCTTCTCCTAAGTGTATGTTACCAGTAAACCTAACAAAGGGCAAGAGTGAAAGTGGTAAGATATCATATCTTTATATTATGGGCACATGGGGAAGAGGAGCTAAAAATTTTTTTTGATAAATCTACCACATAAAAAATATTATATAAACACATCTGTATATAAAAAGCCCTCTGACAGATGCAGATAACTCCATAGCTCAAGTTTCCACCTCCGACATACTAAAGAAGCAGTCATTTACAGTAAATTCTTCAGATACTGCAGAATATACTCAGATCCAGTGAAAGAAACAAACAAACCTTAATACACTGATAGTATCTCTACCACAAAAGGGATATAAACACATAATCAATAATAAACATATTAACCAAGCTCTGAAACATCTAAGGGAAAACCTGTTAAAATACATGGAGAAAAAATTCAACACAATGGTGCCACCGGTAATAACATATAACCCCATGCTCGAAGGAATACGTAAAATCATAAAGGAGTTACAACCGTTATTAACAGATGATCAGACCCTAAAAAAATCTTTCCTGAACCACCCATCCTGGCATTTAGACAACCATCCAACCTCAGACACAAATTAATAAGAAGGAAACTCCATAAGGATTATAAGGACAATAACACAGGAACTAAACTATGTGGGGCATCCTACTGCAAACTCTGCAATAACATAAATATCTCCCTAATGGTGACTCATAAAAATGGAACCTTCTACATCACAGAATCATAAAATTGCACATCCAGCAATGTGATGTATCTAATAGAATGCAATAAGTGCAGCAATGCAATTTACAATGGTGAAACCAACCAAGAGCTGCAAAAAAGAATGAATATGCACAGATACACTAAACAACATCACAAAGAGGAAGATCTCTGTGTTCCTGTTGGATGTCACTTCTCACAATATCCAAAACATGGAAATAAGGGTATTGAAAGGACATTTTACCAGCAAACAAGAAAGAAAAACATTTAAAGGGGTAATTCAACAAAGAGCAAACTTACCCTCCGATCCTTCACATCAGCTCGCAGAGACTGTTACACGTTCACTGATGTCCTGCATGTGGACATCAGCGAACGCTTTAAAGGTATTCCAGTCTCGGTGAGGTTCGCAAGGCTCAACTCAAGTGGTCTCACCAAGACTGGAATCCCTTTAAAGCGTTTGCTGATGTCCGCTTGCAGGACGTCAGTGAACGCGTAACAGTCTCTGTGAGCTGATGAGAAGGATCGGAGGGTAAGTTCGCTAGTTGCTGATTTACCCCCTTAAACTTAAAATGATCAAATTTTTTGACTCAAAGAACTGTGCACTGAATAATGACATTGGTTTTCTTAGACATATATATGTGCAAATTTATTAAGGGCAAAACGATCACCCGAAGTTAAATTCCGATCTCATGATCGGAATTTTGATCGATTTCGATTGCACGATCGGAAATCGATCGAAATTCCAATCGTGTGATCGTGTGTGTACCACTCTGTGATAGTGTTATTTTCCATTTTCACACTTGCCCTTCTATGTCTTTGATTGCCTCACTTATTATTATTCATTACAGTGTATCTTTTGGTGCTTGCTGTTACCTGGGGAAGGGAGAACATCTCTCGAATAATTATTTTCCTTCCTCCTCCTCAGTTCCATGCTGTGCCCCCTCCCCACTAGATGGTCTGGCTATCCCTCTATCTACTGTTATTTACCACTTTCCCACTTGCTCTTCCAGCTTTTTACTTTGTCTCTGACTGTGATAATAAATGTTTCTGGCAAAATCAGCTTTCTTTAGTCTCCATCTCATCACTTAATAGTGATGTTAGAGACTCTTCTTGTTGCAATGGTGGTCATGCCTTGTGGTGCTAATTTCCTCTTACCTATGTGGTGTGGACCCATTAAATAAGCTGAAGTTCATTACATAAGGTAAGGTGGATATTTGGTTACTATACTAATTCCTGTCCTTTAAGGACTAAAAACATTTAATGGATGTGAATTATAACCCTGAATCCTTATACCACAGTTCTTCCAGAAGCAAATGGTGGTTGTAAAACAAGGCAATTATTAAATGTAAAATTCCTGGGGATTAAAATGCATTGAACTGAATTGGTGAGATTATTTTAGTGAATCATGTCAAATGTACAGTATATTAGATCACAACTTACTATTTGATTCTGTTCCATGACTTTTAGTTTGTGCTGTAGACTTTTTAGTTCTTTGATAAACTTATAGTGCTCTTGCTGCTCAACCCTTTGGTCTTTGACTCTTTTTTGTTCACACTGCACACTCTTTTGCTCTGCTTGTCTGCTCAAAGCCTCTCTAAGGGCAAGAATTTCTTGGGATAGTTCTGATATCTGTAAAATAACAAAGCAAAACAAAATATGACCTTAAAGATCAGCTTCGCCAAACTCCATGGTTTTATATAGCAAAAAGTAATCTGCCAATCAATCAGCTTCTACTTTAGCCTTCTCACTGATGCCAAGCAGCTGCACCACTCACTGTCTGTGAGGAGCCATTCTGTGCTATGGCTGAACCAGGCTTAACTGGTTCTTCAAAGAAACTCACTGGCAATGCTTGCTCACTCAAAACTGTAGGAGTACAAGTTATCAAGATGGCGGGCACCATATTAAGACGGGGTGTCAAGCTCAAATACACAGTCAACCAAAATTAAGAACTTGGACAGTCGTGAGCTAGCCTTGACATTTATTTAAAAAAGCATGTCTACAATTGAGTACATTTTTCCTTCTCATTAGATACAATAAAGTACAGATTTTTCTGCATCTCACTTTTCTTGAAAGCTTCTGTTTTCTACTTTTCGTTTTGTGAGAAACGCTGATGTGACTGGTATCATGAGGTCACTAATTAATGTCAAAAAAGTAGGGGGTGCTTTGTGGGTCTTGAATGGTGCACCAATGAACCAAAAGAGCATTCTGGGATTTTTATCATTAGCGATGCATGTACTGTCTACCGGCAGGTCAGCTACTGTATAGTAGACATATGGTAATTTCTTGCAAGCTAAATATAACATGCAAATAGAACTAGTAGCACAGAATAGGTAGATTAAGAATGTAATACAAATGCATGCACAAATATTTCCTGAATGCTTGAATTGTGGCTCATGCGATACACCGTATTTTTAAATGGAATCAGGTGCTCTGGCTCTTTAAGTGGATCTAGCACTGATGGCTAGGACTGGACTCCCTTGAACATGCAGGACAATATTGGGGGCTGGACAGCTTGTGTCAGGTTAGGATGCTGCACATCGAAATAGAACAAATGGGCGTATGACCCTTTAAGAATGAGTACTGGGTTCTTTCCACTACCTTACTCAGGCAAGGTAAGCCTCAGGGGCTCCTCCTGTGTAGCAGGGTCCTTCCCCTGTGCTTCACGAGGCTAATGTTCAAAAGAGCAAAATGGCGTCAGATCTTTAAGAGCATCAGGACTCCACACTTACAACTATAAGCATCACATTTATTTACAAACAAAGCTGCCAGCACACAGGAAAGAAAAACATTTGGGAGGTAATTCAGTAAAGAGCGAACTTACCCTCCGAGGAAGCACATCAGGAGGCTTCACTGCTACCACATTTGCCTACCTCATATGCTGGTGTACACCAACTGCGCATGCGCAAATTGATTTTTCCAACCTATGTATGCACAGTGAGATAAGTTTGGTGAACTTCAGGAGAAGGTCGGATACTATGTGACAATTAACTTTGCATAGATACCCAGGAAGAGAGCTGCAGTGTGAGAAGTATTCATCTCAAAATCCTAGGCTGTAGATCGTGAGATGAGAGCTGATCTACCAGCAGTACACTAAGGACGAAATTCGTTAAAATCATAAAAATTACCGAAATCGTGATATTGAACGATTTTTACTGATATTGCGATACCGGTAATATTGATATCAAATTTTACAGTGATATCATGGATCTTTGCCATTGAAATCAATGGTTTAACCATTTCACTCGAATTTCGATATTGCTATAACGATATTACTATTATCGTGTTATCAAATAAACTTCTGATATCGGCAATATTGATATCACGATACCTGTAAAAATCGTTCAATATCACGATTATCGATTTTAATAAATTTTGTACTGCAAGGGTTTCACTCAAAGGTTTCGGTCTTTTTATGGAATAAGCATACTGCAACCAGGGTCTTTCTTGAAGGATTCGGCTTTATCTACATAAAAAACGGAACTTATATGCAGCCTGACTTGGCAAAACAAAAAAATATGTAACATACACAGTTCAGGTTTTATCACAAACATATAACTTCCCCTTTTTTACAGGAATCCCTCTCCTTTAGGGTCTCAA
>WMED01029321.1:0-10287 GCA_019650415.1 Pipa parva
ACTGGAATATTTCCTTTTAAAGACAGTTTAGTAGACAGTGGGAGTCTGTATTATGGTAATAGACAGCATGTTCATAAGTGTAATAAAGAGAAAAGGACTTCTGTGAAATAGTTAGAGGGAGGGGTGATTACAGATGGGGCTGCAGAGTTTGTCATTTGAAAAATATAAAGGGGATTTTGTAGCTCATATTGGAACGGAGTATTCATTGTTTACAAAGAAGGGATTGTGTCTTGAAGAAGACAGTAACTGGCCTTTAAATATTAACTGGGTTATAATATAGAACAGTAAACATTTCCATATAGGAGATCCAAAATCCAATAGATATATTACTGTTGTTATATACCTTTGTATTAGATACATGCGTTCAGGGCAAAACTACATAAAGGAATTGTAGACGTATAGCATGATTAGATATATTATATATTTCTTCCAACTGTGAGAATAAACAAATTGATACATAGAAGTGTCAGTATTCCAAGGAACAACAGTTTACAGTAGTAACAGATAGGGAAAGATCTCAAGGTCACTGTACAGGTAGGGAATTTTCTGCTATGGGAATGCATGTGTTTTAATACCCTTAACTGTGCATTAAACATAGACAAAGTATTTGTTTCCTTCTTGTAAATAAAGCCTTACAGACATATGCTGTACAAAAACACAAACTGTACCTGTCACCATTTCAAAGAGTGTGCATCTCCCCAGACCTTCCCAAATAAAACCCAAATCTTAAAAAGAATTAACTTGCCTGTGGAGTGAATATGCTTGATTCCTGATCGTGCAGCTCCCCTAAAAATTGTGCAGCTCAGCTGCCTGTTTGGTTAGTTCGAGTGGGATTTCCTGTTTTGATTGACCAATCAGGAAGCCGAAATGGTGTCATTCAGAAGATCTGTTTTTATGGTCCAAAAAATATGGTATGTCATGTTTATTAGCTTTTATTTTGTAAGATGTCTGAGAAGGATCTAACTTTTTGAAGGCTTGCAGATTTAGCCACCGCTGCTAGTAAGTTTCCCCAAACTGTCATTTTTAAAATATGCTTTTCATGATTTGATTAACAAAGTACAAATCCTACACCTAAGCCTATAGGGGTCAACATTTGCTGCATGTTTCAGTGTTTAATAGAAAAAAATGAAAAAACCCTCTGCCCTGTCCTACCTTACTTGTGAAGTGCATGTAGTAAGATAAAATTTATATTACTGATACTAATAATACTAATAAAAAATGTTTAGAAATAATAGAAAGCAGTTGTGTTGCAAGTTAATTATTAACTATACAATTTTGTTTTCTTTTCATTTTCATGAAAAAAGGAATGTAAACTACTGAAAATTTAAGTACTGTTTTATTGCATATATTAAATCTCATATTCTTATTTGTTGCCCTTATTTTTCAGAATTATGTGAACACAAATAACAGTCCGGATTTAGAGATTCATCACCAACATTTACCAAGGGTCATTCATAAAATGGATGGATATAGGCAGTCTGAAACTAGTGTAAATACTCCCAGTGAAAGAAATAGCTACACATTTAAAGATATTAAAAACTCTGATTCAACAGCAGAGAATGCAGAAGGAAAAGAAAGAATTACTGGAAATGATTTCAGAACTGTCAGAGCTACAGTGTTTGAACACAATGTTGAGCGACATAGTGTTGGAGAGGCTTTACATGCAAGAGATATCAGACCACACCATTACACCCCAAATAAAACACTAGCTAATGAAAATGATGGAAAAGCTGATTGCTTGCAGGATGACATATTGTCAAAATCTCAAAACAACACAGAGGTAATAATCACTAGACAGAACAGATTTTCTCAAGCAGGTGTTTTGGACAAGAGCTCTCTCTCTGGCAGATATAGTCACAGCACACCTCTAAATGCTGATGTTGGTTTAAATAATGTGAGAATAGAGCCAAGGTATGAAATTATTCAAGCAGTTGGTGAACAGGTATCAAGCGAATCTATACAGCTGTTACCAGAGCAAAATGTACAAACCCTTCGTTCTCGAAGATCTTTTCGGAAAAAAGAAATCGAATTGGATAGTTCTGAGTTTGATGAGGAATATTTCGAACGTCCATGGTGCAAACTTCAAAGAAGTAAAAGTGAATACAGGAAACGTAACACACAAGACTCATTCAGAGATGAAAAAGTTGACGTTAACAAAAAATATGACTTCAGAAGAGAAATTAAAGCATCCTTAAAAGCAGCACCAGAGAGTGCAGTCAAAACAATTAGAATTAACTCAGCAGATTCTAATAAAGCAATAGGCGATAGCATCCACACAGACAAATCAAAGATAAGTAAAGAAAATTCACTAAGCTCTAATTTCACAGAAATACAGTATAGCAAAAAATGGGAGCAAAAAACGTCATTAGAACTGAATAACTCTGAGACGAATGTGGATTTCATAGATTATCCATGGAGAAAACTTCAAAGGAGTAGAAGTGAATATAGAAAACAAAATTCTGAGAGCAATTCACAGGAAAGATCTAAAGATAAAGACCACAAGACAAATTTTGGCATTAGAACTGATATGAAACCTGATGATGAGTACAAAAGAGAAATAACTTTTAAAAAGGATACTTCTGCATTTAATGTAGGAAGTAGAATTGCTTCTGATATTCAGGAGAAAGCAACCAGAAAATCTAACTGGTGGGAAGAAAGTACAGTAAGAATGAATATCAAAGATAGTAAATACTCACCTAATACAGTATATGCAGAAGAAAATGTAAATACTGCAAAAGAATTAGTAGGACAAGATTTGCTTTCCAAAAGCCAGCCACACCAAATCAGTAAGCCTACTACAGAAAAAGTAACAGATTCTGGATTTAAATATGGTAGTAAAGATGAGCACATGATGTGGGGAGAACCTGAAACTTCAAATAAATTTAGAAATTACCGAGTACCTGCAACTCAGGAGAATAGGGTTTCTGCAAAGCTTGATTCAGAATACACAGACAAAAAGGACTCACCAGATATTATTAAAGCGATGCTTAGTCAAGATATTGAGCAAATGAAGAAACAACTTACCAGTCATTCAACTGAGATGGATAAACTGCATTCTCCAGTAGACCTGAAAACAAATGAATATGTTATAGAACATGAGTGGGTAAGAGCAAAGTCCTCTTTTCCTACAAAGGATTTAAGCAAAGAAGAAAATCATAAAACAGTACTTTCAACTAATACTTCTAGACCTCAAAATGAAATAACCAATAAACAAATGAATAAAAGGGTTAGTCCTAGTAGCCAAGATAATGTGAGCTTATTGACATCGAAAGACCTCTCTTTACCAGATACATCAGCAACATATTTTGCCCTGGCCTACTCGGATAAAAAGAAAGAGAAAATTGAAGGTGATCTTGACCAGCAGAGCTGCACTTCTGTTAATGCCATCTCAAATGAATTAAATATAAAACAAGAGGAAAAATTACACCATCTGTATGGTGGTTCGTACAGTGATAATTTTGCATGGGGTGTAGGCAAGATTAAACAAGACATTAAAAAATTAAATGATTCAAATGTGCAAAATACAGCCAAAATGTTTAATACTGTAGATTTGAATTTTAATGCAAAGACTGATGAGGGGAACTCCCAAAGGTTTAGATCAAGTACCACTGGCATAGATATGTTGAACAATAAACAAAGCGAAAAGTTAAATCCAGAAGAAAGTAGTGTTATGTACAGTGATTCTTTTGTAAAAGATTCTGCAAAAGATTTTAGCAGTAAGCCTGAAAGTACACAGGAAATGCATCTAAATATTAGTGCTATTGATTCAAAGGGTACATACAGATCAAAAGCTGTTGATGTTGATGCCCTAATGGCAGATTATAAAGTCTCTCAACAGAATAAATGGGGTGAACTGAATGATAAGGGGAAGTCTAACTGGGAGAGGACAAAGTCCCTCAGGGAAAAGAGTTCCAACAGTAAATGGAAAGATCCTGAAAGTAAACCTTTTACTAATGAAGGATTCAAGTATGAGACAGTATCATCATGGTATGCATCTCTTGAAACTTCCTTACAGGAAGAAAAAGCTCAGGATGTGAAATCCAGTCATCCAAAGAAAGAAAGTCAGTATACTGATCTGCTTTTTGTTCCTGAAACAGATCATAGGATGAAATCAGACAATACAGTAGAGGACTATTCCATCCATCCATCCATTGAAACAAATAAAAATATACGAACTCTGGATGCATTGCTGAACTCAACAAGACAAAGCCGTTTTGCCCATAAGCCGCCTTCCTCCTTCCCTCAGGACTCCTACAGAGTAGGAACTGAAGTACAGGTATCAAACCTGTTAACAAATAATAACCAAGGTGCTAGCGGATACACAAACCAGAGTCCCAACCAGACTGAAAGAAAACACAGTTCTTCACATTCTGAAAGGAGGCGACCAGCCAAATCTAGTGATTTGATTGCTTTGATGCTAGAAGACAAAGAACGGAGAAGGCAGCAGAGATTAAAGCAAAGTCCTGAAAAGGTTTGTGGAATTATATCTGATCTTTTAGAATCTTTTTTTTTTTTCGTTTATAACCTCAATTATGGTATTATTGCCAAGTGCTGCAAATTTTAGAGGAAAGCAAAATAAGCAAGGAAGCATAGTAAATGTCTATTTTATTATCCAGAATTATTATTTCTCAGGCTAATTAGTAAAAATAGAGCAGTATTTTTTATGAAAACCAGTGAAGATGGATTCTAAAGGGGGAATGGAAGACAGTCACTGATAAATTAATACAAAATTAAAAAGTAAAAAATAATATTTAACTGTGACTGTGCTGGACATTTAGGCCTGTATTGCTGCAATTTTTTTTATTGCCATTTTAAAGGTCTATTTAGAAAGAACTTAAATAATTACTTTTTCAATCAAATAGCCTAAATTGTCTGTAGAGCAGACATTATCCTCCAAATGAGGTATCATGTGTCTCATGGCAAAGCATACTGTCTAGTTAACTTGATTGTTTTAAAAAAAAATGTGAGTTTTGATAAAAATTATAGAGGGAATTCAAGTGGTATTAATTAATTAGGGAAGTATTAAAAGTTTGGCACAAAAGCAGCTTCAATCTGACCTGCAGTTAATTCTCCCTGTGTACACCTTTGATATCAACTCTGCAATTACAAACCAGAAGTCCCAGGTGTTCAGGAACAAACGATCCTCAGCATTTGGAGGAAATATGCAGTCATAAAGGAGTATCCGGCATTTCCAGGCTTCTTAAAACATAACTTTCATTCAGCGTTAGAAAAACATGACTGGTAAATGGTTTAAAACAATGCTGTCTTACATGTTTCACATTATGAACCAAAGTCTATGATTAAGAGCTGATTTGTAGTCTGAAATGCATAAGACAGCATTGTATTGTTTTAAAGGGTATGAAAAGTTTGGATAAAACAGTATCTCTATTTGTCATGTATACATATAGAAAACCAACTTAAACATTACAATGTAAAAACTATTGTTATATCAGTACTAATTGCCTCTTGTTTAAACAGTCCCCCTCCCATTCTGTGTACAGACTCTTCCTGTGTAGTGCTGATAAATCCTGCCCCCTGAGTGACATCACTCACTATACAGAGAGCCATTATTGTGGGGAAAACCCCTCCCCTTCTCTTTATCTAAAAATCCTGTATATAATCTTGAGCATGTGCAGATAAAACCTGTGCAGTTGGCTGTGGACAGAGAAGTCAGGGAGAGGAGGGGGCGTGGGTAAAAGCTTATGCTTCCCATATATGGAACTCATTCACAGAGAGAATGCAGTTGCTGAGGGATATTGAGCCCTGTTGAGTTAATAGGTGAGTCAGGAGTTTCTTAATCGATTTATTTCTTGACAACAGGTAAATGGGGCTTTCTTTATAGACTGGATTTACATACTCTTTAAACCATTTTCCAGTCCTCTTTGACTGCATAAGTGTTAAAAGTTTGCCTAACCTCACATTTAGGAAATAATATGCACACAATGTTGCACAAGTATTTATAAGTAGGACAAAATTTGCTTAGTTAACATTTTTTATGCCAATGTTTAATGGCCTCTGTAAAGTCTAGGTTCAGGGACAAATTATTTTATTTCTTAACATAGATCTTAAACATATTGTTCTAAGTATCTCACATCAGATACAAATGTATGCAAAGTGCATATTACCTTGGTTTAAACAAAAAAAGCAATGTTGTATAAAAAGCTACTATGTTTTCCTTTTTCATGCTAATGCAATTTGATACATTTTTTTCTATTGTACATTTTACATTTTTATTGGGGTTGTTTTTCCTGCTCATCTTTTGCCAACACAGATGACCTTTTTTGAAATATTATTATTCATTTACACAGTACCAACATCTTCCTGTATATGGCAATGGGAACATGCAAGATAACTTACTTAATACATATTACAAACTTTGTTCCAATGTTATTATTTAGAGTGCAAGTTTTCTGGGAAAGGGGCTACTTTTTGTGTAATGTATTGAGCACTTTTGTCTCTAAAGTTATTGTTAGAAAGTTTAGTGATGTGTTACCTATTAGCACTATATAAATTAAAATACACATAAATACATGCATTTATTATACTGTATAAAAAAATATGAAGTAATAGGTGCTGGAGGACCACCAGTGTCGCTTGTACACTCCTTCCTAAATGATTTTATGATCAGTGTGGGAAAAAGTACTCTGTATAAAGTTTCTTAATAAAGGGCCACTTGAGCATAAAGCTGTCTGGCATTCTAAATTCAAGTGCGCAGTTCACATATGTGCATGTGTTAGCCATGCTGATATGTTGTACTTCTCACACCTGCATAGATATAAATGTATAGCCTTCTAACCTGCTGTTTTACTCAACAAAATGCATGGCATTTTTCTGGATTTCTTTTACCATGACAAAATTCCTATGGCAACTTTTTGTGCAGTACAATATCCATCTAGAAATGCTACCATGTGTTTTGTCTTAGTCTCCTATTAAAATCAGGGGGTCGCAGTTTGCAGGATATTTTTAGTGGTTTTACTTAGTGCGGTAAAACACCCAGGGGGTAATTCGGGAAAGAGCAAACTTACCTGGTGATCATTCGATTCACCTCCCCAAGACTGGTTTGCACTCCCTGCTCTACTGCACGCGGAGATCAACGAACGCTTTAAAGGTATTCCAGTCTCGCGAGGTGAGCCGAAGTACCTTTAAAGCGTTCGCTGATCTCCGCATGCAGGGAGTGCATACCAGTCTCGGCGAGGTGAATCAAAGGATCGCCAGGTAAGTGCGCTCTTCCTGAATTACCCCCTCCCCCAGTGTGTTTGCTTTGTTACTGCCACCTTACCCTGTATAACAATGCAGTGGAATATGACGCTTAATAAATAAAGGTTATCAATAATAAAATGTGAGTTGCACCTAGGGCAGACAAGAAGGTCCTTAGGTCTATAGTGAAGGAATAAGTGGTACAAAAAAGTTAAACCTGGGAAAGAGATTCTGGGTTAATGTATCTTGGCATAGACTGGTTGTCATTTAGGATGCCAGCCAGCTTCCCTTATGCTTGATAAACCCTTTTAGAAGGGAGAGCCAGTTTCTTCCCAACCTGGCACTAAATTCATTCTAAAGTTGCTGTAAAAGAGATAGCAGCTTGGTAAGAAGAGGTATAGAGCAATTCCTTAAGGATTACAAAAGATTTATATGAATTCAGTATTTGCTGTTGGAGCACTTTCATTGTAACAGTGAAAGTTTTTACGTTTTCTCGGTGCAGAATTTCCTACCCATAATGATGCTTTGTACTGGAGGGTCACTATTATTTAGCAAACCTTAGTTATGTATTTTTCTCAAAGTGTTGAAAGTATGCTCTATCTCTTTTTTAATGCCTGCTTTGTGTGTTCTCTTTGCAAGTCTATCCTTTGAACTTATAAAAACAGAGTTATAAATCTTCAGTCATCAGATCACCAACTTTCTGAACTGTTTATTGCTTTCATGTAGCCTTCAGGCTTTATATAACGAAAGTTTTGAGAGCTCATTAGGCAGTGGCCTCTCTGTGATTGTAACTGCAACCTTTGGCACTTATCATGTTAACTCTATTTCTTCCAAAGGGTAAATCAATGCAGCAGTGGTAACATTGAAATCATTCAGGGAATTATATGATAGAAATGTTATCTGAATTTCCAATATGGAAAAATCTCTTTAAATATAAATATTATAATACATAGTAATGCCTCAGACACTTTAAAGCTTGTGGTTGCTATTTATTATATATTTGGATAACGGTGTGAGGGGATACGGTTCATATATGGTCATGTTTCACATGTGCATTCTCTATTTCCATGGACTTGCCTTAAAAATGTATAATAATCAGATATATTGCATTGCTCCTGGAGGTCAACATCCAATATGAACAGGTCAGTGTGGATAGGGCCTTAATAAACTGCTTCTCCCAGCTAGGGCATACTAGTTCTCAGGAGTATGATAACCATTATACGAGTCATAATCTATTTGGTCACCTGCTGGTTTGGTTGTGACACTATTTACTGGTGCTTCAGTTTAATAAATTGTATAGAATGTCCTCATGTAGCCAGGTCAGTGACATGAGAAAAGTTAATACTTCTACCTGCTCTTATTTTATCTCCTTTTTAATTTTTTTGTTAATGTATTTGTTATGCAAGTGGGTACAAGAATGCGTAACTAGTAATTCTACTTCTTCTCCTGAACTTTTTGTTTTTTTAATACTAGGCTATTAGATTGCCTTTAATCTGCGGAGATCAGTTCCCTCTTAAAGAAAAGAGCTGGCATGTTTTCCATGAAACAAAACAATGTATTTGATTCCCAAACCCCCTGGGAAAGGACAATGCATTAAAAAAAAAAAGCAGCATTTTTCTCCACCCATTAAATCTCAAGTGACTGATCACATGATTTTAGCCCTGTTTCATCCCGAAACCTCCTTACTTTCACACCTTGGAATAAATCCAGATATCCAGATTAACTATAAAGCACTCTTTCTGACTCATTTATTGCAATTTACACCAACAGACTGTTTACAAGACTTAAAGAATATAGTTTTTACTTTTTTATATCACATTAAAACTTTTGTTTTATAGAGAAAATAAACATTTTAGAAAGTTTATATGCTTCTGTTTTGCCAGAGTTCTGCAGTTTGTAAAAGCAAAACAGTTGATCTCAGCTTCCCAGTGGGACAGTTTTTTTCTCTCTCAAATATAGCATGCCCTCTTGTGGTAAACTGCATGTATTTGCATAACCACATATTTTTTGATAAACAATATTATAACTGCTTCGTGAGCATTAAAATAATAGGGTGGAATCCTCTTTATGCAAAAGCGAATACAGAGTACATTCCAAAATTAGGTGTAGCACAGTCATATGTGGGGAGTTCAGTAAGATTACCTATACAAACCAAAAAAGAGAAATAATAATGTGTGTTAAGCTACCTTGTGCAGAGTGTTCTGATATGATGTTTATAGTATGAAAATGCTACAAATCTGAGGACTGACAGCACCCTTTGAAATGTCCAGTGAAATGCACCAGAGAACATGTAGAGAGGAAAGGATTTTCAGAATTGTGATTGTAACATACCATGAATTTCTCTTTTTTGGACAAAGAGGTCGATTAGAGGTCAACCAGTAATCAGTTATTTTAATCAATTCTCTGCTCAGTGAAGGATGTACTTGGTTCCCTCCAGCTCAGGTTCTACCTGATGGTTGCTCTTATTAAAATAACGTATAGAAAGAACATGTTCTAAAGGTACTCTCTAACAAAAAAAATTATACTGATTTAATTTCTTCAGCTAGAAGATGTGATACACTATGCTGGTGAGGAAGCTCACATGGAAAAAAACAATATTTATATTCTAATGAATATTTGGAAATATTACACAAAATCAATATTACAATTGGTTTAAAGGGGCAGTTTAGTCTCCAACAGTTATTTTCCTGTCTAAGGGCGAAATTTATTAAACTCAGAAAAGCTGTTTTTCACTTTTCCGAGTTTAATCCCTCGAGAACCCTTAAGTTTCTCACGGTAAGTATCGCAAGATTTGTTTTGATTGGTACTTACCGGGAGAAACTTTTTCCATCTAATATTTCCATGGAAAGGTAGCTATGCTTTACATTATTGTAGAATGGTAGATTATGATTTAAGGGATATGATTGGAGGAGCTATCATGTCAATCATTATTTAGCCCCGCCCACCCACCACTTGGAAAAGAAAAGGCAGGCTGACAGGGAAGATGACAGAGAGAAATGTTGTATAAAGGCGCATTATTTTTAAAACATTTATATTTACAAAAACATTTATTTCATTAGTACAGCCTAAATTAGTATTAGTTTTGAGGTG